>CAJUYG010001486.1:33585-66517 GCA_910591675.1 Galerucella calmariensis
TTTAAGTTTTTCATGAGATACACCCATCCGAGATATTGGCCATGGAAAATTTCGATTTTTACCCAAATAATCCTCATTTTTAAGCGATTTCTTAAGTTTTGCGAAAGATCTGTTTTTTCTTGAAAAAAAAAGAGGCTTAACTGAAGCCCATTGAAATGACAATTCAAATGCTTTTTTTGTTTATGTACGATTGATGCAATGGGAGATATGACCATTTAAAATCGACATTTCACTGAATAGATTGCAAAAGTGAACTATTGCATCTCAAATATCTGGAAAATAGTTGATAACAAAAATAATGACAAACAAATTACTAAAAATTTGTGACTCATAAGAACCTTTTAACATATGGCCATAGGAAATTATGGACAAATAAACTATTTTTGGTATTATTGTGTTTAGTTCCAAAAATGGTTGCCATTTAGCATGGAGTATTTGAGAAAAATCCTATTGTAAAACGTGGTACTTATACCCCTACTGATCTTCAATAAGTTCAAACCCTATTGGACACTTAATGAAAAAATGGCAAAGCTTTGAATATTGGAAGAATTAATTGTGTTAAAAAAACATTAGGCAATTATCTGGATATTATTACCCAAAAAAAGTTAGAGACCAAAAATTACCTTTTTCGCATTGCGTTGATGCTAAACTATCTGACAAATGACCAATGAATATCAGATATTTAAGCCCGGCACTTGACAGCTGTCAAATCAAAAATGGAAAATTGCCAAAAAAGTGCATATATTCTTCTGTATTTTATGTGGCTTATTTGAAATTTGATGCACAATTTCTTATTTTGGTACTTGACAGCTGTCAACTAGCTGCGAAATTACCGGAAAAAATCGATTAACTAAAATACACTCACGTGCAAAAAAAAACTCGGCCATCTAAATTTTTGTCGAAGTTCGTTGTCCAAGAACTTTCGTAATTTTCCATCGATTTCAATTGTTTCTACGTCAAATTGTAGATAAATTCTTTGGTATTAGAACAAACTCCAGAAAATTTTTCCAAAAATGTTGATAGCCTATTTATACAGGGTGAAAAAAAACATGTAATTTCGTCATCTTTATCTTTTTATTTCACCTTGATATCTTTATTTCTTTTGAAGATACACCAAATAAAAGCTTAGAATCAATAGCAGCATTTACCTAATTATTATTTATCTGAAAACGGAGCTCTAAATTCTCAAGGTTGCATACAATACGTTCTTCAGAAAGTTGTAGTTCCCTAATGCCGCATGTAGTAAATATTTTAACCATCGGAAACCCTTGACGAGCTGCGTTTTGTGTGTAAGTTGATTATGACGCAATTCCTCAAGATCGCATCATTCGTCTTATCAATTTGATGTTTTGGCGATTGAGTGCAGTTAATTCCGCTAGAGGTGGGTATACGAAATACTGGAAAATGTCAATTATGTTTTTTTTTTGTTCCAAATCACTGTTGAATATTAAAACATTGCAAATTAAATTTTGTCCCCAAGATAATTCCAGACTTTTATTTGAATACGTGTATCTTCAAAAGGAATGAAGATATCAAGGTGAAATAAAAACTGAAAGTTAGCGAAAAGGATTGTCTTTGTGCTAAGCTGAGCGAACACTCTACAAATTTCCCGAAGTGTTCCACAGAGTGTTAAGAAATTCTACTACAAATTCATGTTTTTTTTTCACCCTTTATAAATAAGCTATCAACATTTTTGGAAAACGTTTCTGTTGTTTGTTTTAATAACAAAGAATTTATCAACAATTTGGCATAAAAACAATTGAAATCGATGAAAAATTACGAAATAACAAAATTTTAGGTGGACGAGTTCTTTTGCCGGTGAGTGTATTTGCATATTGTTAGGTATTTTCTTAACAATTTGCAAAAAGTCAATCGTACCGGTCATTTTCGAATTATTTTTCGATATCATGAAATTTTTTACCTATTTGATTGGACTACTAGCTTTTTGCCGATTTGATTATTGATTTTTTCCCTAGTTCTAGAACGATCAGTATGCGAAATATTTCTCTTATCGCATAACTATGTTTGTAATATTGTTTACAATTCTATTGTGTAACTTGTTGGCAGGTCTTTAGATATACACACATTTATGTTACCGTATTCCAACACTATTATTTTATGTATCTAATGGATTGGTTTTGTTGCAGCAATCTTGGAAATGTATATAAAGAAAGGGGACAACTTCAGGAAGCTTTAGAAAACTACCGGCATGCTGTCAGGCTAAAGCCAGATTTTATTGATGGTTATATTAATTTAGCTGCAGCTTTAGTAGCTGCTGGTGATATGGAACAAGCAGTGCAGGCATACATAACAGCTTTACAATATAAACCAGTTAGTATTGATACGGTTAATTATAACTCATCCCCTTATTATTATTTTAAAAAGAATTGCTACAAACCAGATAAAACGTATTTTTTTCCCTGATATCTCAATAATGTTTGTGTCTCGAAATTTCGCAAAAATGATTGAATAAAGTTACATCAAAATTATGACATTTTTAATTGTCATTTTGTCATAAATCAGTATACAGGCTGTCGTCCTTAAATAATTGTACATAGAAGTACAGTACAATCTTTACTTCAAAATATTGCGATTTAAATCAACTAGCCTCAATAAAATGTTGATATTAAGAGAGATACAGGGTGTTAAACATGAAATTTCAATTTTCGTTTTTTACAATAACTTAAACGCTGTTTGACGTATAGGCACAAAAATTTGAGGCTAGGGGTTTTTTGATATGAGAAATCATAATTTTGTACCTATTTCGATGTATTTTGTAGAAGGCGCCATATAGTCTACGTACGCAAAACTTTTTTGCCTTTTACATTAGCGCTACTTTTGTGAAAAATAATTAAAGCTACATCATTACAACAACAAAAAAGGTATATCTGTTAGTATCCCCAAATATTAACGGTTTTAGAGATAATCATATTTCAGTGATTAACTACATGATTATTATTTAATGAAATTACGAAATTATTTTTTTAGTATTAAGATGAACAGTATTAGGGTATAGTAGCAGTTAACATGAAAAATATGTATGATAATTATAATATTTAAAAATTATGAATATTGTACACACAACTACATTTTTCGAACATAATTTCATTGAATAAATATGATGTAGTTAATCACTAAAATGTGATTATCTCTAAAACCGTTAAGATTTGGGGATACCAACATATTGTGATGATCTGAAAGCAGGTGAATCCAATTTAAGGCGAAGAATCTGTAATTAAAGAAAATAACCATGTAATAAATCAATTCACCCTGAATAGGAATAATTTTGAAAGAAATCAATTTAAATTTAAAAAGAGAACAATTTAAAACAAATAAATAATAAACATAAAATATCTTTATAAACCTTAAATAAATAATCTTATAAATTGATACATGTTAGGTAAAATGTAATAGATAGTATAGTTAAATTAGATCTATGTAATCTCAACATTCAGTGAAGTGACAGTGATTAATCGCGAAATGAATCAACCGATTAAAAGAAAGTGTAGTTAATAAGGAACATTGATATAATGAACATGTGAAAGGACCTTTATATCCATAGAAGTCAATTAAAAAATGACACTAAGACAATTAGATCACAGGGAAAGTCGCCTGTGGGAGGATAAACAAAAAAAAATTGAAAGTTGTTGATTTTGGAACAAGAAGGGAGAAGGTGCAGAAATTAAGAAAGAAAAATCAAAAATTGAAAAATATAAAGTGCCTCAAAATCATACCAAACTAATAGAAAAGCAAAGAGTACTAACCGTGTAAGAGATCTCATCATTTAATTATCTTCTAGAAAGCGGTAAGCTTTGTTTGACCTATATTTAACCTTGACTGGAGATAGCATCCCAGAAATTTCAAAGGATATTGTATGCAGTTTGTTCCTGAGAAAGTTCAGTTTACTTTCTATAATAGTGTGTATGAAATCAGCAATCAATTCCAATTAATTTATATCCCACATAGCAGAGAAGAGGATTTATTAGAATCAAGTTCCTGGACGTACATAACCTGTAAAATTATCCACCGTAAAAACATTCATTTCGCAATTGCATATTTCTTATATAATAAGTTAGTTAAGTTTTTTAATATTAGTAGTTATAAATAAAAAGGAAGCTTACCTTAATAATTCAGATAATCCAAAGCAATTAAACAATTCCTTTTCACGTGATGCCATTCTAAAACAACACATGATAAAGTCTGTGCGCATGTTCAAAGTTTCAAGTTTCGAATCATTCTATTTGTATTACGAGGGGAACGTGAATTTTAAGATAATAAAGGGTAGGTAATAATAAAATCATTAAATAATGAAAGGATAAGGAAACGGAATATTTAGTTGCTGAGGATAATAAGAGAAAATAGAGTTTTTAATAAAAAAGGAAATGTTTATAAAGTAGGGAAATAATTCTTCAAAGTTTGTTTTTTAAGTTTATTAAAATACATAAAAATTATATATTAAACATTTTTCAAAAACTATTAAATCATTTGATCAGACTTTAATTGAGGGAACCGCAACTTGGGAGAGAGAGTCAAAATTGTTTTTTTTAATAGCTAGCCGAATTCTTCAAACAAAAATTTAAAGTAACTATACCAATTTTTTGAAAAATAAAGGCGCCCAAAATAAATAATAATAAAATATAACAGAATAATAAAAATCTAAAAATAAGAAATACATCACTCAAATTAAAATATTACAATAAATACCTTTTTTCTGTTGTAATGATGGGGCTTTAATTATTTTCTACAAAAGTAGCGCTAATGTGAAAGACAAAAAAGTTTTCCGTATATTTATGCCGCATACGTGGCCTATGTAGCGTCCTCTACAAAATTATAATTTCTCATATCAAAAAACCCCCAACCTCAAATTTTTGTGCATATCCGCCAAAGCCAAAATGCGTTAAAGTTATTGTAAAAAACGAAAATTAAAATTTCATGTTTTACACCCTGTATCTCTCTTAATATCAACATTTTATTGAGGCTAGTTGATTTAAATCGCAATATTTTGAAATGAAGATTGTACTGTACTTCTATGTTCAATTACTTATGGACCACCCTGTGTAGGAAGAAGCTCTTCCCCTTTTTATAAAAATGGGTATATATGGATTACAAGTTATGGCAAATTCATAGAAAATATTTTGACACACATGACACTTCAAGTTATACCGTAGGTGAACAACAATTTTGTTGTTTGAAATAGAACACTCTGTACGTTATCAACTTTTCGATTTCTACGTTGTATTTTAATGCCACTTTGTGTTTAATACTCTATCAACTTTTCGAGATATTAATTTTTTTAAAGAAAACTAAAAACTCCAATGCCAAGTGTTTACAACACGTCGTTTCACAGTTAAACAAGCAGTAAATTCCAAGATAGTGATTTCAAAACAAAGTTTGTTGTTATTCATCTAGTTTGTTTAATGATCCAATCATAAAACTGTTGAAATAACAAAATATTTATTTATCAACGACCCTGTGGAAAAGTTCAAAATTATTCCACTTCTCCGCACGCAAGGTATTAGCTATTGTGTTATGTATGACGATTATTTTTTACGTTCTAATAAAATTTCCTCGTTTATTGTGTTAATAACTAATGATTACAAAAAAATAACCAAAAGATGACCAATAAACTGATTAGCTTGTTTCTAGTTCTTTTGTTTATAATTAATAGTATATTGTATACCTAGGTGGTAAAGTGACATTTTTCAGGCTGAAAGAAGATATGAACCACTTCTTGAGGCCTGGAAAAGCACTTTACTGCCATGGTTTACACATAATTTTTTTTATTGGTAAACCATTTTACCTATTTAAAGCACGCCTCAGCGTGTTTAAATCGAACTTTCAAACACGCGCGTGTTTTAAAGTTACCGTGGCAACATCAACAACTCGAGAAACGAAGTCTAAATCATGTCTAAATGTCAATATTTTATTATTGATCTGACAGGAGTAGTTTGTAATGTCAAAACTTTTATTCGAACGATATTTAACAATGTCAAATTTATAAATTAAAATGAAAAGTGCCGTTGGTATTGTTTGAAATATTAATATTTCCATTTTTCAAATCTTAGGAAATGGTATTTAAATTAATACTATTGACATTCACAGAACTCAATAAGGTTGAACTTCCATCAAAATACAAATTAGTTTATGTTTTTCTCATTTCCATGACAACGCAAGGTGTACATCATATACGTCACGAATTCAACCATTTGACATTTAGTTGACGTTTCCATCTATGATTTCCATTTCTTGTTGTTGTAATAGTTATAGACCGGTATTTATAATTTCAAAGTGCACCAATAAAAAAAAATATCGTAAAGTATTCGTGGATAACTGGTCTTTAAAACACTTGCTCTATTTCGAGCACTCCGGCTTCGCCGTCGTGCTCCAAAAATCGCGCGTGTTTTAAAGACCTTAATATCCACTTATACTTTAATATACTATTTTATCCTACACAATAATTGTTGGTAATATTTCATATAAAAATTGTATTTACCTACACTCAACGCTTACACATTACATTATTTCATCTGATTAAGGCTCCATAACTTCTAACAAACGTCAAAATATGACAACTTACGATTGAATTCACAGACATTGACAACTACTAACAATCAATTTTTATATTGACTTTCAATGGTGTTTATATTTTAAGCGATTCGTTTTTGTTTCTTCTGAATGATGTGATTGAAATCACTTATATGCTATTATAAGTGGGATATAAATCAAATTAACAATTTCGATTGAATTTGTCAATTGGGGCGCCAGCTAGCGTGGAACCGTAAAATTTATTTTTTCGGCTAGCTCTGAAAAAGGTACCTAACTCATACTGTAGGATAAAAATGATTTTTCCTACCTCCTTGAAGGAAAAAATATTGTTCCTAACACGCATTCAAAAGCATGTCGGTGCTCCGCTCCACTAGTTAGGAAAGTAGGTAACTATTAAAAAAACTTTTTTTCAGGATCTCTACTGTGTTCGTAGTGATTTGGGAAATCTTCTAAAAGCTCTAGGTCGTTTAGATGAAGCTAAAGTAAGTATTAAAAGATATGCAATTATTATCATCATAAAGGTTTATTCTAGTAAACTTTGTATATAGAAAGTGACTCTTTACAATCCACCCCTTTAAGAGCTTTATATTGGATATAATATAGTTTTGGCTGATTATTTTGTATAATGCGTTTTTGCGTAATATTTCTAGCGCGTCAATAATGCAACTGTAACGAAAGAGAATTCAATGAAAAATGATAAGATGTATCAAATATGACCAAATTATAGCTTTTATATTATATAAAAATATTTTGTTTATAATGTAATATTTATTTTATAAAATAAAGTTTCCAAAAATCGCTAAATCCACATGGACTCAATTATCTAGTTTTAACTCAGTTGGTATACATATATAGAATTAGTATTTGTGGAATTATTGTATTTTCAACTTTACTAGACTTACGACAATTTTGGTTATCTCAAAATTAAAATACACAAATATTTTGCTTACCACTTATTGAAACTTAATGGATAAGAATGACGAAAATTAACAATACATTTCAGGATTATATTTTGATTCTTTTGAGGTTAAATAATAATAAACGATACTACACTAATTATTCCAATTCAACCTGTAATTGCAACTGAGATCCACAATACTCAATCAAAACCACACGAGTAGGTAAGTAGGCATTTAAAGATGACAGTAGCCTACAAGTTTTTGTCGATTTTATTTGATTCTCCATTTAAATGTATGTGGCGTGGGCAAAGTGCCGTGAGAAATAATATTTATCACAGTATGAGCAATATTTGGTTTTGAAATTAAGTGAGGTATGAGGAATACGTCACTTTTCAGTTGTAAAAAATAGTAATTTACGTTACAAGACCGGAAAGTAGTGTTTTTCAGGTCGAGACAAGCAGATTCCAGGGCGAACCGTAGGCGAGTCCTGGAAGCTTGGTGAGACCTGAAAAACAAATTTTCGGTTGCGTGACGTACAATATTTTTTTTAAGACGGACACTTCGATATACTTTCAATTCTTTATTTTACTTTTTATAACAAAGTGATTAACAGTATATAAAACCAGATAAAATAATAAGTTTGACATAAACGACAAATTAAAAATAGTAACGGTAGATTGCATTATAAAAGAGCGATTGGAAAAATGGAAACAAAATGGACGTCAGGGACCGGCAAAAGCTTTTTCCGGTCCCTGGCATCCATTTTCCGGTCTAGATCGACAAAACGTATTTTCTGGACGAAAAATTTTCCAGAAAGTGTATATTTTCAAAAAATAGTTTTTCGTTTTCGACATTGAATATAATCAAACCAAACTTGACAATTTTTTTTTTCATCATCTAAAAAAGAATTTCAATCTGTTGTAAAATAGGTTTTTCACAGTTGTGCTCCCTATTTAATTGGTTCACATCATATGTGAAAAATTAAATTTGGCCCGTTTATCAGTATACAGAGTGGCCCAAAAGTCTGGAAACGGCCAATTATCTCGTAAACTGCTGGTCCTAATTGTATCAAATTTGAGGTGCACCTAGTTTGTCCAGATTTGATATTTACAATGTTGCCAGATTTGATGTTTCTTTTATATTATTAGCAACTTTGGTTTTTCAAATTCATCACCCTATATATTCAGTCATTATTGGAATCTCCAATTCAATATGAGCTCAACCATATGTAACACTTATGATTTTATTTAGAATTGAAGGTCTAGAATTCATAAAACACTGCAAAATATGTAGATATGAAGAAAGTAAATGTAGAATGCTGTGATTTTGTTATTTGGGCCTTTCGTTATCGAAGAAAATTTAACGTCAGACAAATATGAACTTCTACTTAAAAATTAAATTGTACCTACACTAATAAACTTGCTTAGAGTCGATTTTATTCAGATATGATTACAGCAAGCTGGAGCTCCAGCTCATTTTGATGTAAATGTTCGGCATTATTTAGAGATATTTCCCGACAATGATTTGGTGGACGAGGTAGAATTAAATTACCTCCTCGTTAATCTGATTTCAATCCTATATATTATTTTCTTTAGGCATACTTGAAAAATTCAGTTTACAAATACTGGTTATGTTTTATGTATTTTAGACCTTCCAGGCTACATAAAATCATAAGTTACATATGGTTGAGCTCGTATTGAATAGGATATTCCAATAATGACTGAAAATAAAGGGAGATGAATTTGAACAACCAAAGTTACTAATAATATAAGATAGATGGCAAATCTGGCAACATTGCAAATATCTTAAAATATGTGTACCCAAACTTTGTACAATTGGGTCTAACAATTTACGAGATAATTGGCCGTCTCCAGACTTTTGGGCCACTCTGTATAGTACCAGCTCCTAGGAATAGCCTGTTCAATGAAAATCCACTGAGAAAAATAAAAAATAACTCTAATTCTATATATGTATATTCCAAAATTTACTCATACAGCCAAATGCGGATTTTGGGATTGAGAAACGTTTCATTACAATTTTGACAACAGGCATAACTGTTATCATTCAACGATACGCTTTTGCACATATATAATTATGTTTACGTACATCTTACGAAAATATCTTGGAAACTTACTCAACGAAATTTCATTTGGTTTTTCCAAATTTATTGTGTATATATCACACTTCATTGTAGACGAGAACGCGATACTTGAATTCTCTTACACTAACAAAACCTGCGTAGAGTTCTTTGAGTTGATTACGATAATTATTTTTTATCATAAGAAATATTTTATTGGCGTTAAGTTGTTCTGTTTGACTATGTTTTGTTATTGAAGGTGAGACATATCGATTGGCCATGGCGACTTTCCACAAAAACAATCTTTAATATCACTTGGAATTCTTCCAGGTTATATTCAAGTGTTTTAAATCTAGAAAAAATAGATAAATGTTTTTTTAATGTTGACAAACATTCATTCAAAAGAACTCTCTCCTCTTTTTGGATTGAAAAATTGTTTTAATTTATTATATACTAGTACTCGCTTCCTCCCTTACGAGTTGATTTTACATTGAAACAACCTGAAAATTGAGAATGGCATCAGATTTCAATCAGAAATTATTTGAATCTTACCTTATGATTTTTTTTATACAGTGCTATTCAAAATTCCCCTCCCCCCCTCGTATCTTTTGAACGGCTACACTTGCATTAAAAAAATTTGGGGGGTGAAAATAAAGTGTTGTAAACTTCTCTACGAATGGTAACAGGTGACGTAATAGTAATAGATGACGTCACAGTGCCACTCTGGCCAATAATTTTAAATAGGACCTTATGACAAGTGATATCTCGTTTGAAAGGCATTGGCTTTGGCTACATAGCCATATTAATTTTGTTTGGGCTTAAACTAATTTTGATGGATAAATTAAATAAATAAATTATTATTTCACATTTAAATATAGAAGATTTTTCAGTCCGCCTCTGGTTAGTTGTCAAAAAAATGGACGTTTTTAATTTGATAGTATTTGTTGCTTTGCAAAGTACTTTTTGCCTCAATGGAAATGTGAATACACAAAATGTAAGGTATTGGAGTGACACAAATCCTCACACCTTTTGTGAACAACATACCCAATTTCCAGAAAAAGTCAATGTTTGGGGCAGATATTTTGGGAAACCACATAGTTGGTCCTGTTTTCCTAAATTTAAATTTAAGCGGTGAAGTGTATCTGGAGATGTTAACAAAATGCAATTGAGCCGTTAATTCTTGAAATTCTGGAAGATAATCCAGATGAATTCGGCCATCAGGAAATAACATTTCAACAAGATGGTGCTCATGCACATTTTTATGGTGCAGTAAGACGTTACCTGGATGAAGACTATCGAGGTAGATGGATCAGATCACCAGATCTGACACCATTAGATTTTTTCTATGAGGGTACTTGAAATCCAAGGTTTATACTTCGGCACCAGATAGCATTGGCGTATTGAAAGAAAGAATTATTGAATAATGCAATGCAATTTCAGCTGACACATTCGAACGAGTACGACAAGAGATTACTAATAGGATGTATTACTGTCAGGAAGTAGACGGAGCACTTTTCGAACACTTGCTATAAGAATCCATTGTTGATATTTGATTAATTCAATTTAAAAAAATAATTTCAATAATTTTGGTATTTATTTAATTCATCCGGCAAAATTAGTTTAAATCCAAACAAAATTAATATGGCTATGAAGCCAATGTCAAAATTAGTTTAAATCCAAACAAAATTAATATGGCTATGTAGCCAATGTCAAGAAAACATATTTGTATTCTGTGTAAATATTAATTTATTAAAATCGCAGAGCGCTTTCGGCTGTTAGGCCATCTTCAGTGCTTACCTGCAAGTAAGTAATTAAGTTGGAAAATGTAAAAGAAGTAGATAAAGAATTACTTACTCGTCAGGTAATTTATACAAGAAACTTTGACAACACATTGACGTCACAAAGTAAAAGATCTAGGATAACATTAAAATTAAAATGATCCCCTGTTTAGGGTATATTATATCTAGATATTAAACATTTTTAAATTTGTTGAAATTTTTTTAGACTGAACTACGAACACGTGTTCGTCTAACGGATGTTGAAGTGACACTCCTTCAATTTTAAAAATTAGCATATGACAAATGACAGTGAACATAGAACTTAATCAATCTAACATGAGTTTAAAAATGACATTGTAAAATTTTTTTTCAACGTCCCAAATCAGATATGCAAAATTCCGTTTTCTAACAGGAGCTCTGACTGGACATTGTCAACTAAAAAACATCTCCATATTATGAGCCTCACTGAATTATTTCCTTCATGTCGTCTCCGGTCTACTATCCACCTATCTCGAAAATTATTATTCCTACTGCCCTTTGAAAATGTACAGAAGCACCATTTGTAGCCAGATATCATTTTCTTAAAATACCTGGTAGGAGTTCCATCGACATGGGAACATAATTTTGAAGAAATTCCAAAAATACTCTCCTTCAAAAAATGTGAACTACCACCTTAAAATATTCCTTAACTCATTCAGGATGTGATAGTCGGGCTGCTCTAAAGTCTACAACTTTGAGTCTAAAACAGTCTGGAACTGAAAACAATCCCTTAAGCAACTGGCAAAGTAACTTTGTTATAGGTTCTAGGATAAAGGAAATGAGATGCCAAAGAAGGAGCTTGTGCTTTTATCGGACCAGAAGCATGTGGTATTCCAGTCCGAAAATGGGGAAAGGAGCTTAGTGCAGCCCAATAGGAAAATTCTCCATGCCAAGGACATGCAAAAAGGTTATTACGACCCTCTGCTCACTACACTAAATTGCTCTTGGAGCTTCAGAAATCTGATCTCAGAGTAATCACAGGAAATCTTACTGGATATTGCTCTCTCATATACCATCTGCTAGAAGAATAAAAGTGGAAAGTCGAACACATTATTCTGAAATTGTAGCCGACAACGTGTTGAATACCTGGAACCGGATACTTGGAGCCGAATCAAGTTACAGACCTAGCTCCAAACCGTACAATAGTTTTTTTCAGAAACCTATATATCCTTTTGACTAAAAGATCGTTATAGATAGGGTATACACAATAGATCTTATAGGTCTTAGTGTTGTAATGCCAACTGAGACAATCGAACCTCTTATATTTTAATCCAATTAAGTAACTGAATTATATTCGTCTCTTAGTAGGAAACACTTGTCAAAATAAACCGATATCTCACGTTGATATTAAGAGACGTGTGCATTATTACAAAATCTCAGAAATGGACCTGTAACTTGGCAATGCCGCAAAGAATTTTGAAAGAAAATTGGGCTGAATAGTACTTTTCAGAGTTTAGGGTACCAAAAGAACCATAGAATTGCATTTAAAATAATGTTCCACAGTTTTAATGAATGCTCTTCAGGTGTAGAAGTATTTCAAATTAAATCTTATTTGATGTCATTCTCGTTTCTCACGTTATTTAATGTCAATTCAAAACTAAACTCGTAAGGGATGAAGAGAGATAAATAAACACTCTGTATACGTTGTAAAATCATCTATTTCCAATAATTATTTTTTTAACATAGATATAAAAGTAATTAGCAAGATAAAATAATATTTGATGTAGATACTTGTTAAAATTGTTGAATTCAAAACTAATCAATGTGGTTTCACTTTCTAAACTTTCATTTTCAGATATGGCAGTAAATAATTACATATACTGCTATTTATTAGTAATTATTTACTGTTCGTTGACGTTTGCGTAATTTTTAGACATTTTTATTTCAACAAAATGATCAGCCAATTGAAAAAAACATAAAATTATTGCTATGTATTTTCCAAAGAATAATTTTTGTATCAGATACAAATTGAAGTAGTATATTTCTAATAGTTGTACAAACGTTGAAATTTAAATAGCAAGACTTATTTGTTTATACCCTTAAATAATCAACAGTCAATCTATAGTAATAAATACATTATTCCAATAAAAACTATTTACTATAAACATTTCAAGTAAAACGAAAATATATATCAATATATATTTTCTGGTGTATAATCAGTCTCGGAATTCTGCTAAAATTATCTTATCATTGTTGTCTTTTCCGTTTTTTGGTCCATTTTTTTTGTATAGGGTGTCACAAAACTGACGCCTGTCCTTTCCAAATATGAATCGAGGGTTGGTATCTTCTCCTTGTGGCGTATTTTCTATTCTTTTTGTCATTTTTTGGAAAATAAAAACAAAAAAGATTGTGGTTTGATTTTCTAAAAAATAACTAAAGAGAATGATAAATTGAATGGCTAAAACACATTGAATCGTGAGAATAAACATTTTTCGTTTTGTCCTTGGTAAAAAACAAAAATCTGAAATTTCACTCTGGTTGGACCGATTTTAATGAAATTTTACTTGAAGAAGTTTTTTTGGAATGGGCATTCCAAAAATGGTTCTAATTTTTTTAAAATGCTCCCAAAAAATTCTAAAACTCATTAAAATCAAATTTTTCTATAAAATGTTCCTTCTATCAAACAAGGATTTCTTTTCGCTGTCGCTCGCATTATACCTACTTGGTGGTTGAAGTCGAATAGTTATCAAACGAATATTATCAAACGTACCAACAGGTTGTAGATGTAAGCAGATAGCAATTGGGATTTTAGTATATTTTGAAAACGAAATACAAGAGGCATCTTCAAATATTTATCAGTTTTGATTTGGAAAAGGCATACGATAAAAAAAGTTAATTATCATCAATCTTATTTCGAATAGAGAATGAAACAGTATAAAAATAGTACAATTATCAAAATTATTGTTTTTTTTTTGTTTGAATATGAATATTTCAGTATTGCCTACAATCCGAAAAAAATTTTACTTGCAAGGTGATTTCATAAAACCAAACTATGATTAATTTCTCTTGCTTACCTCAAGTGAACAAGATTTACATCAATACACTGATCACCATAAACAAATACCGTGGATAACTTGCACCTACTACTACTTTACCCCCAATCCGCACCGGCTGTAATGCGACAGATAGACGAAAAAATTTGAGGCGATGGAATAAAAGTTTCACTTTGAAAATAAAGATGAGAAAAATATTTATCTTCCAGTTGAACTTATTGCCCTTATACAAAATAGTATATAAACCCCAATTGTTTGATTTTACGTAACCGTCTTTGTAACCAGAATTACGAAGTTCAGCAAGTTTATTAAAGTCGTAACTAACAAAATATTTATAATGTACACGTGATTTATTAACAGAAATTGACTTGTCTAAGTGATTTATGTTGAATAGTTTTCATTGGATTATTATATTTATTTTAAACATCACAATGTCCTTTCATTCTTTAAATATAATGCTATTCATTTTAAATTGCAACACTTTCCCGAAAACATCATAATATTAATACTTTGAGTTGAGAAATTGTTTGTCCCACTTTTATACTACTTTTATGCTTATACAAATTATTATTTTTTTTTTATATGATTCCGTATTTCTATTATACTTGTTATTTTGTGACGAGTTTTAATATCAACTTGAGAAAGGTAGTTGTAATTACAGATATTTTCACATGTTTTTTATTATACAGATAGCGAAAAGTCTATTCAAGTCATACCAGTGACACAAGTACGACAAGGAAAATATGAGAAAAACTAGGGGGAAGAAGGGCAGTGAGCGATGGGCGTGTCGAGTTAATCCAGAGGCTGGAAGAATGTTCATCGCCCCTCTATTTTAACCGCTGTTGCCAGAAGCGCAGATTAATTTGTTCAAATGATATTTTGTGTGGATGGGGGGGGGGGGCGATGAACATTCTTCCAGCCTCTGTAACTAAATACGCCCATCGCTAACTGCCCACAATTATTCTTCTCTCTCTTGCAAGTAGTTTTTCTCATATTATCCTTGTCGTACTTGTGTAAATGGTATGACTTGAAGAATAGACTTTTCGCAATCTGTTTATCTCCGGGTTATTCAGTCCGCTTTGTCTTGACATGCTATTATTTTTTCGCGTTTTTTAAACAGGATTTAAATTCAACAAGAAAGACAACTAGAAGGTTTTGTGTGAAAGATCTATTGTCGTTCACAAAAGAATAGTATTTTTGGGGAATTATACCTATAGTTTGACAAGTTTATCTGAACCTAAGGGGAATCGGTGAGAGGCTAGGCATATATGTCATAAACGTACAAATGGCGTACGGTACCTATTTTACCAAGTAAAATTGGAAATACAAAGGTAACTGACAATACCAACGCCACTGGATAAATCAATATCAGTCAATTGACGAAGTGAGAGGGAAGATCACACGCACGCGCTTGCCAATAAGAAGTCAGCTTTCGATAAAAATCACCAATTATGTAATTCGGAGGGTGTGGTCATTATGGTTTTCGTATAACGCTGCCAGAGCTTGAAGAAGCCAGTAACAAAAAGTATAAAATCCACGGAACACACCGATGACCAAGGAAAAGATACATGTTGTGCAGGCGAATGGAAAGCATAGTTTTGTTATTGAAGCGGATCTCTTATTTTCGTCAAATTTTGCCTATTATCAAAATACTGTGAATACGGAGATGTTTGTCATATGAAGAGAAACCAGTTTTTCAGCATGAATAATATATTATGCAACTAGCTCAAAATAATACAGCGCTTCCTTCTAGACTGCTCAGCAAATTTTCATACTCGTACAAAATATCCATTTTGAGCGAGTTTCATACTATACTTTTTCCACGACAACATATGGTTCACGTTTAATAGACAAAGTATCACGTGGTCTTTACTCGAAAGATTTATAAACGCATTTATTTAGGACTAGGAGTAACTCACATATAGAAATCGATCTGAATAGAAATTGTATGAAAAACATATTTGATAAATTCCCAATACAAGCAAGTGGTAACTAAAAAATTGATTTATTTTTTTAAAAGCAATAAATAAGAGCATAAAGTGTAACAGGGTTTCGTGTTTTTAATATTGGTGGAATTCAAAGGGATACTTCACAGTACAGTCGGACTATTCAGTCGATGTCGTCGTGCTTCTTCCGAAACGTGCGTTTATGGGTTATACAGTTTGAGCGGAATTCTTTTGTTCCGATTTTCCGATGTGTAGTAGAAAAAGAATCTTGTTTTTTTAATCTGTCGAAATAATCAATATCTATCTATTTATTATAATGCGACTAATTAAAACTCATCGCAAAATGCTCATTTTTATTTTGTTAGTTGAGAATATATAATAATTTTAACTATTACTATGTTGCTGTATGATAAATAGGTATGTGGCAGATTTGGTCGATTTTGTCAACAGATGGCAGTCATATAAGCATAAACCAATTGGCACAAGAGTCAGGTAAAGTAGTAAACGCAGGATGGCACTGGTATTTGTTTTTAGGTAACGGAGTTTGAGGGGACCTCTAAGCGTCATTTGCGCTCAAGCGTCACATCTATTTATTAATTATATTTTTGAAATTGGCGTAACTTGACGATAATCTTGTTTTATTTTCCGAAAAAACAGTTGCATTATAAAACGTTATTACTGTCATAATCTTCAACAGCTACTGATAGAACATAGATTACTGATGTAGATTTGTTGATATAGTATTTTCGGCGGTTTGGAAACAGAACCATAGAAAAATCGCATTTTTTTCGCTGCAAACCGTTTGAACTGCGATTGAAAACGAATCTAATGAATGGTAATTTACTCAATACGTTTTTTGTTGAATATTTTAATTAATATCTTGCTTATAATGCCGAAGAAACGTATTGAAGGTATTTTATTTAGGAAAAAATTATCATAAATTTCCTTCATAACAGCATAGCTTCCGTTGAGATTTGGAAAAATCCTGATGATCACAAAAAACCTATAAATGCAATGCAGGCACTTGAAAAAAATTGCTTAAAACATGTCTTACTCATCATTTGTAAGTGTCTCATCCATCATAGTACCTCTTCTCTTGTATTCAGAGTATCAATGAAACTCATCAATTGTTTTTATGATTGTAGTAATGTTATCTCACCCAGAGTTGTACTTGAACCGTTATTAGCAGGCAGTCGTAAGCATTTTATAACCAGTTGATATGTTTAGAGAAAGATTCAATCTTCACAAGATAGGACAGATATCAAAGAATGAGATTTAACAAAAGTGCTTTGATCACTATATTTTTTCAGATGTTATGCAAGATTACAAGGGGGTCGATTATTCCGCTTGGTCCTTAACACACCGAGACGCATAAGATCTTCTTTGTGTAACCTACATATATGTTTTAGTTTGCAGCATATTCAGGCTCTTAAGTAGACCTGTATTAATGACGTTGGCGAACAATTGCAAATAATGTGTTACGAGTGAGCAATGTCCAGTTCCTCTAATTAAAATGAGATCAGATTGCTGAAGCACCAAAATCAATTAAGCGTAGTGTGCAAAAAATTGAATATAAACTTTTTTTGTCTGTCTGGCCTGTATTGTTTTTCCAGTAGTGTGGCTTTTTGCGATAACACATAATAGTTCAGGTCCGATAAAAATATTGAAAGCTCATTCTTTTGCGAGGCCATCAACAATCTCATTCCTAACAATTCTCTCATTTCCCGACACCAATAAAAAAAATTTGTTGTTTATAGCCAGTTGCTTAAGGGATTGTTTGCATCTCCAGACTCCAGAAGTTTTCAAATCCTGACTTAAACGCAATAAATATTCTGGCCTAGTTGAGGGTTTTTTGAGGCAGTCACTCCTGAGCACAGAAACCTATTGCTAATGGTTCCACTTTGGATATCCTTGAGGGCTGTTGATGTATAAACTCGTAGTTCTTGTTTAATTAGTTTTAAAATAGTATGGAAGTGTCTAGGAAACTCAGTAAACTATGGGCCAGAACAACATCGTCACCTTACCCTAATTAAGATGGTTAGCTCATTTAATTAACAATCATTCAGAGTTCAACCAGGTATGTGGCTGCACTAATATCTGCCGTTACTGGCTATTGATTAATGAGAAAATGCAAAATTGGAAAGTGAAACAGTATTTTTTTCGCCTTCCTGATAGGGCACTCAATCATATTCACTCCAAAAATATGGAGAAAAATTCATAACGCCACGATATTTCACCATCCGTCATTTGATTACTTTGACGTTTGACGGGAATTTTTCTAATTAAATGTCAGTGTAGGAGTTTTTTATTATATCTTCCTAGTTTTCTGTTTTTTTTTTTTCGGTTGTGTTGTGTGTCATGTAGGAAACGCTTACTGGAAAACCAATCATATGAACACCAAAAAATAGGGCGGGAAGTATTGTTTAGCAGCCCAAGGTTGTTTCGTCGGTATGTAAAAATCAGTTCCGTGTGGCACATGCAGGAAACGCTTTAGTAGCTCATCACTATCAGATTCTCTCCCTTCGCTATGCTCGCTCGTGCATTTAATGGTCTTGGTCGGCTAAAACTCATTTTCTGTCCTTGCGACACACTATACGATTGCCACTCGGAATAATACTCATTAATCCTAATCCTTTTTACCATTTGAGCGATCTAGTTATAATGGATAAAAATAGCACTTTTTGAAAAAATAGTTGAAAATATTGCATATACTTGAATAAATGAATTTGACACAAATATTTTCGATTGGGTTAGGTTAGACATTTCCTATCAACAAAAAAATTAATGATGGCTTATTGGATTTTGATGTGTCTCCGTGTACAATAAGAAATCCTCCAGTCTCTAAAATTACCTCATATAACGTAGAAACTTGACATCTACTGCAATATTCTGTTTGAAATAATGTTTTTTATTGTAATCACTTCACTATTGACTGGTCTTCACTAGTTCAGCGTTCAGATTTCAATAGGTTTGGAATAATTAAATCATGTTGTTGATATGCTACCAAATGATGAACAATTCAACTTTTTACTCAAAAAATGCGTTGGATTTATTATAAAAATTTGATACAGTAATTTTCCTTTGAATAAAACAGTATAGAAACAATTTTATAAGAAAATATCATAGATCTGTGATATATGTCGATCCATTGGATGAGATTTAAATTTTCATTGTTTATATATTTTCTTCTCTTGGCTGGTTCAAAGTGCCATTTTATTACAAACTTTACCTGAACCACCAAAAATTATGAATAGCGTCTGAAAAATAATTTCAAGTGAAAATTTGAGGTCGGCAAAAATTGCAAGTTCTAAACAATCGGGAAAAAAAGTTTGGTTCGTTTCATAATTATTTGATATTTGAAATTTGAGAAAAGATCCTACAAAAGACCTCCCGCAACTGATTTCAATCTATATGTCACTTTTGTTTTTGGGGCTACTTGAAATTATTAGTTTATAAAGTTCCAATACAATAATAGTTATTTATGCACCAAGGCAGTAAAGTGATTCTTTATCGGACGAGTCTGAAATTATGAGGCGAGCGAAGCGAGGCGAATAACAGGCGAGTCCGGTAAAGACACTTTACTGACGAGGTGCATACAAAATTTTATCGCCAACTGCTCAGAATTCAGAATATAAGAAACTGAGGTATATTTCATTGCATTTTATTATGACAAAGTAAGCAGCACATATAGAACAAATCTAATTATTATTTGTTATATTTAAATTGAAGGTACGCCCTGAAACATTATAAAAGTTAATTGCTGAAGTCAAAGGAGTTCCAACAATAATTTGTTGTAAATAAATCGCAAGAAAACTATTATGGAGCCATAATAGGGAGAAGCGTGACACTGACAGATGATGATTTTCGAGTAATGTCAGTCAAAATACTTTACCTGCCGCAAATGCGCAGATAAAGTGAAGGAAGGTAAACTGTTTGTTTACTTCCGGAAATCAATCTGATAATTGACGGCTTTACTGACGGTTGGCGATAAAAACTATTATTATTATTATCGAAAAGGACATTTCGGAAAATTTAAATGAGCAAAAGCAAAGTTTTAGTTTAGGGAAATATTTCAGAAAAAATCATATCAATAAAGTAACCTTTTTATTTTATTGATTGATATTTTATTAAAAACGCTACTTTATTGATATGATTTTTTCTGAAATATTTCCCTTGACTGAAACTTTGCTTTTGGTCATTTAAATTTTCCGAAATATCCTTTTTGATAATAATAAAAGTTTGAAAGCCTTTCTTGTCCCATTGTTGATCTTAAATACTTTTTTATTATTTTAAGCTTTGAATAACTTTTCTCCCCGCCACTGTAACAGGTAATGTTGGAAAATTCGAATGGCAATCATTAGATTTGGAAACAGTATAGTATATTGTGCAACAAGTGGGGAAAGTTCAACTTTTCTCACGAATGTAGAAGTTTTTGGCACGAGCCCGACAGAGTGAGAAAAGTACCTTTTCGAATTTAAAAACTTCCAATATAATCTGACAGTTTTGTGACCACTAAGTAGGTATTTGAAGGTGACAGTAGCATACTAAGTTTTTGTCGATTTTATTCAATTCTCCATATAAATGTATGTGGCGTGGGCAAAGTGCCGTGAGAAAAAATCTTTTTCTACTACCGTGCGTTTTAACCCACTTTCCCGCACGCATTTTAGCTCTGAAAGTGTCACTTTCCCGCAAAATTATGCAAATTTTGACCTTATTAGATAGTTTTTTACTTCGGAAGTTATAACTATTCTTACACCAGGTGAATAAATAGTCCATCAAATAAAATCAACATGTTTTCCAGCTTTTTGTTGCATTTTTAATTTTCTGGAAATATAAAATAAAATAAATATTTTGATATGACCTTGTAAATTCTTTAAAGTAGTGTCACAAAACAACTATCAAACCACCCGGGTTTGATATAAGAAAAATATATCAAATGAAATTTTTTCATCTACAAATGACTTAAAATTGTTGCCGTCACCCTCATCTTCATCTTTATGTGACCTGCAAACGATGCCATCCTCATCAACGTCATTCACTCACCAGTTAACACCAAATAACTCCACTGGACCGGCAATTTTAAGTAATTCACAGAATGCAACTAATTGTGTTTCTAATATTAATATTTATAATAATAATTGATAATAATAATAATAGTTTTTGATCTAAGTTTTTTATATGTGTGTTAAAATAAAATAAATTTTGAAAAATGGGTTGATATACTTTTTTGTATATAAGGTCGTAGAAAAAATAATGTACCTAACTCATGCGTAAAGTGTCTTTCCCGCCCTTGACCGCTTGCCCGAACTCCGCTTCGCGTCGTTCGGGTCAACTGCAGTCGCGTGCGGGAAAGTATCACTTTCCGCACTAGTTAGGAAAATAACTATTCCCACGGCTTAGGCAAAGTGACACTTTGTAGTTTCGTAAATTGTGGGAAAAGAACTATTTTCCATAGCAGTCGTAGAAAATAGATCTCCCCTGAATATAATATATCTAGTAACAGTTTTTGCGTTTGGCAGTAGAGTTTCTGGACACCCAATAAATATTGTCCGTACAGTTCCAGAAGGTAGGTTTTTTTTGGGAAAGTTTCCTGCTCTCAGAGGATCTATTTCCAAATTTTGGATGACCCAAATAGTTTTTGAGATATTCGCAAAAAAACAGAACCATATAATTTGTTTACTCAATTGTGTAAAACTTTTGCAATTCGAATCGAATGCGCCCTACATAATAATTTTCGGTGATCAAGGTCAGATTTGAATGAAATGACACTTGAAGGAGATTAAATTTTCGGTTCAAAAAACTTAATCTATATATAACTTTTTGTATTCCTCGATTATTGAGAAAAACATAACCTACAATTTCAAATTTGCTCTGTATGTGTTGTAATGCATTTTAATTCTAACAGTCACCGACTTCAATGTCGCACTAATTCAGTTTCTCCAATCTTCGTCTCTATGCTAAGTAGATTAAATTAACTCCAAACACCATCCATCGAGCTATTAATCATTGTTAATAATTGGAATATAACAGCAATTTAAAATGTTTGAATTTGTAATCTATTTTCTATCGAGTGTTTTATGCGTCAGCGAACTTTTTGCACTTTTTGGCGATTTTTTCCTAGAGGTTTCGTGAAAATTGGAGCGCTTGCAACTTCAAAAACACAAATAGGAGACATATCTAATAACATTGATTTTTTTATTAGGCTTGTTACCTGAAGGCTATTGAAACCAGACCAGATTTTGCCGTCGCCTGGAGCAATCTGGGATGTGTTTTCAATGCACAAGGCGAAATCTGGTTAGCAATTCATCATTTCGAGAAGGCAGTTGGTTTGGATCCAAATTTTTTAGACGCTTATATTAATCTTGGGAATGTTTTAAAAGAAGCTAGGATTTTCGACCGGTAAGTGTTTGTTATTTTTTTTGGAAATTTAGCAAAAATTATTTATATTTACTATATTTACTGTATAAAAAGACGTAACCACGCCTAATTCGAAGAATTGGTTAAATCTAAATACTATCTGCGCGATCGCTCGCCATTACGTTTGGCGCTTGCTATACAGATTGGGAAAAAGTTTAATCGGGCATACGATTTACACAAGTACGACAAGGATAATATGAGAAAAACTAATTGAAAGAGAGAAAAGAATAATTGTGGGCAGGTGGCGATGGGCGTATTTAGTACCAGAAGCTGGAAGAATGTTCATCGCCCCCTTTTTGTATAGTTTCTTGGATTATCATTATGTTCCCATCCATATTTCCTGATGTTTTCGTTCCTTTTTCCATTCATATCTATTCTATTCTATTGTCTTAATTTCTTTTTTCTACTCCTATAGACTCTACTTCTATAGAAATCTAGATTTTCAAATACCCAAGTAGGCAGACCCAATATTTTCTGTAGAATGTTTGACAGTGTTTTATGGCAGTTTAAATCTTTTGCGTTAGTTTTTAGAAGAAATGTCGAGCACTGTAATTTACGAGGGAAAAATACGAAGAACATTAACTGTGGACTGTAGTGTGTATTGGTTCTTTATTCTCAACGTAATATTCTTAACAATGATATCAATTCAGTATAACTTAAAGCTTAACAACATTTTCTAATTAAAAAAACTGCGACATGAAAAATTGAAAAGTAATGATCTGACGTTTTTTAATAATATTTTTTTTTGTCCGTCAGCTGAACACAGAATAATTTTTGAATCGTTGTGACACTTACACGTAAGTCGTTTCTGAACAAGCACCAGACCGAAAATACTTAATGACCAAGGCAAATACATATTTAAACTTATTATTTTTGTTCACAATAATTTATTTCATAGTGTATAACAGTAACATACCCCAGTGGCGTAGCGTGCCATCTTGGCGCCTGGGGCGGGAGACTCCTTTTGCCGCCCCCATTCTATAGGTGCTTAATTAAAATTAAATTTCACAGGCAATGAGGTACTTTTTATTAAATGTAAAATAGGATGAGCGGTTTTACAAGCGGATTCTACGGAAATAACTTTGTCAAAATCAATATTAGCAGCCAATTCTTGTTCAATCGACAATATAGCCAAGTTTGTTAGTCTAGCGGAGCTCATAGTAGATCTGAGGTAATTTTTTATTAGCTTCAACTTCGAAAAACTTCTCTCACAACTTGCAACACTAATCGCCAAAGTCAAATATATGCGAATCAAGATGACTATATTTGGAACCGAAATTCCAAGATTCAGTTTTTGAATGAACTGGAGGAGCTCCAGTGGTCCTTTACTCCTTTACCACTTATATCTTCCTCTGATTCAGAACAGGAAACAAACTGCTGGAGACATTTTGCCGCCCCCTCCGCCCCACCCACGCTACGCTACGTTAACCCTATTCTTTGACTTACAAAAATTTGATTGGTTGAAGTTTAGATTACGCGTCAGCGCAACCTATCAATCACGAGGTTAAAATACTATGAAGGCGTAACTTTCGTAGCGGCAAGGTGTCTTACGACTTTTTCTACTGTCACACTGACAGTTCTTGTCAGGTGTGTACTTTGTTGCTTTCGGTCAAACATTATTTATGAGAAGTGAATATTAATCTTATTGTTTTATTCATATGAATAATACAAAAATATGCATGAATACACGGAAACACATCAGTATTTTGAAAGTTCTCAAGTATTTTCAGTTAGAAGAAGAAGCTGGTAATTATTAATTGCATAGCCTTTTCGAATTTGGCTAAATACAATCCTGATGATCTTATTTATCAAATTTAAGGTTAGCTATATGTCAAAATGGCATTGGCTTTTTGGTGTGCGTCATCGATTGTGACGTACATCCGGGTGTTCGGCATGTCGTTTATTTTATTTGCTATTTTGACAAGTAGCTAACCTTGGATTTGATAAATAAAATCATCTGGATAGTATTCAGCCAAATTCGAAAAGGCTATGCAATTCATAATTACCAGCTTCTTTTTCTAACTGAAAATACTTGAGAACTTTCAAAATACTGATGTTTTTCCGAATATCCATGCATATTTTTGTATTATTTAAATAAATAAAACAATAAGATTAACATATTCACTTTTCATTAATAATAATTGTCCGTAAACAACAAAGTACAGACCTGTCGAGAACTGTCAGTGTGACAGTAGAAAAAGACGTAAGACACATTGCCGCTACGAAAGTAACCATAGTATTTTAAAACCTCGATTGATAGTTTAAGCTTGTGCATAATCTAAAAAGGAACCAATCAAATATTTTTGTAAGTAAAAGATTAGGGTTAACGTTTGTAATACATTTAAACGGTTCATTATTGTGATATTTTGATTAGGATTAATCACAGACCTGCCTTTTTTTCCATTTCTTCCTACGGAATGTGTTAAAAGGACATTAACAATCGACGACGCACACCAAGAAGGGTATTATTTCAACCATATAGGTACGCTTTATGCTATCATTTCAACCGTGGTCCCGTGGCGCAGTGCGTAAAGGCGCTGTATAAGGTTTTTTGCGATCTGTACATTCCGGGTTCGAATACCAGGTAATACATTTTTTTTTATATATTTTTTTTAATCAAATTTCTTCGTAGAAAAAATAGTGTATGCAACTCTCATGAAATGGTTATTACATTGCATGATCGTTGCATAATATACTAATTTGCAACAGTTCACCGATTCCAATATCCCATTTCCTTTGTTGTCCATTTCCATATAGTTTTCTATATCTCATTTTAACGTTCTTTCCCTTTTTTTCTTTCCACATTTACTACACCTCTGATTTTTTTCTGTGTCTTTCTATCTATTCTTTTCTTCCGTCATATTCTTTAATTTAGCTTTATTTTTCATTAGTTCTTTTTTCTCTCTACCATTTGCAGCAACCTTGATTTCTCCTCCAATTTCTGGCCATATTTTACTCGTACTTTTATCTCCAGTTCTTTTTCTAAGAATTGCTCCATCTTGTTTTTGAGTTGATTCTTCTACATTATATTTTCTTCATCCTTTCGCAAATATTCAATTTTTCCTTTTACCGTTTCTCACCTATTTTTCAGCTGCTGATTTTTCTTGTTTAGTTTATTCTCAGTGTTTGGCGATTTAATTTATTCACGGTACTCTTTATGTTCTATTAACAAAAACATTGTAATTCTTATTAATATAAATATTCATATTAAAATTCGAGCAATTGCTAATATTGAAGGGATTCAATTTGTTTGAAATGCAAGTTATATTTAAATTGTTGAAGCCAGAACAAGAAGGCTAAGTTTCCGTTTCACATTGTGATAATATTTTGCTGGTTTTCGTCTGCCTATGCGTAATTTTCATGAAAATTTAATTAGAAAATTTGAACATTGTACTTCATCTGTAAACTTTACGTTTCTCAGCAATTGGAACTTTCGTTATATTTTGCATGTCATCCAAACACAAAATTAACTCGCTGAAGAAAATCTCCAAGTAAAATAGCTTGCACGCTGGATGTCTATGTAAGCAACATTATTGCAAAATCAGAATCCCATGTGACAAAACTCATACCTGATTTTAATATTTACCTGACGAAGAATTTCGAATAGTCCATAGGTACGATATGATAACAAAAAAAAGGTAGAACGTGTCGCGGGACACACGGTAGGAACTTTAGTTCCTTTCAATCAAAAATTATGTAATACATCTGACGTTATAGATAAACGATTTGCATATTCTTTGGTGGTTGAGTAGTAAGCATACCATACTCTCACGCAGTAGACCCGGGTTCGATTCCCCGTGAGGAAGTTTTTTTTATTGTTGATTTTATAATTATAATTATTCTGCTTGTTATTAATAACGACAACAGGTAGACGTTTGAAATATTTAGCAGAATATTCATTATTATAGATAGTGGTACGGTACCCTTCATGAGGGAGTCCAACTGGCAACATCTACTTATAACATCATCGTATATTTAAAAAAGGAAACCGTAGCATTATACAAATTGGACATTTAAGAACTGTACGTTTACCACAAAATTAGGGAAAACATGAAATTGAATTGTTAAATTTTTAATTTGAAGTTATATTACAGTTTATAGAAATTTTTATTTTCTAGATTTTTTCTTAAGTGGGTCGTAGAAAAAATATGCTGTTCGACTCGTGTGGATTGTCCATATCGCACTTGAACGATTGAGCAAACTTCGTCCTCGTGCGATATGGCCATCATATCCACACTAGTTGCACAAACTACAATATCTTTCAAAATATGCCCTTTTACATTTAAAAAGAACCTGCCAAATGTCAAATCAATTATCCATCCATTTTAAAGTTATCGAATTAAAACATTCAAGTTTTCAAAATTTCAACACCCTGTATTTCGAAAAGTAAATGTGCTAGACCCCTTAATCGCGCAAAAAAAATTATGGAAATAATAGTAAAAATTTATCCGAACAAATTCAAGTAGATCACCAGCACTGCGAATACCAGCTTTGCATAGAATTTCAATATAGCATCGGTGGTTCAGTGGTAGAATGCTCGAATTGCACGCGGGCGGCCCGGGTTCGAATCCCGGCAGGAGCATATATTATGAATCTCTGCTTCGTAAACGAGAGAGAGACTAAGGAGGCACAAGCACGCAAGCAAGGCACATAACGAAGCAATGTAGCGTAACGTAACGCGTAACGGTCAGATCTTTTGCGTCGCGACCCCTGGTCGCTCAAACATAACCTGGCGTAAAGAACTTAAGTTCCAATAAATCTAGGTTCCATTCTTGAATTCACACTTCTATAATAGTTTTTTTATTTAGAGGTTTTTCTGATTATAATGCAGTGTTTAATCTGTTGGTATACAGATAAATGGTCCCGGGTTAGTTGTCTTGCTGTATATTTTCTTAATTCTGATCCTGCAGATGATTTAATCGCATTATTGTATCGCGCAGCCTCAGGTTGCCAAGCAACGATTGCGAAATGTCCGCTGACCTAGGGTGCGTCATGAAATGAAGTAAACAGCCACGTAGTCGCACGTTTCACATCGTGGAAAAATTTTGTTTTAGTGCCTCATTATTTTCTTTCCATCATACGGCTGTGAATCTTGATACCGATAAGAATGTTATTGTATATTTTCGTGACCTTCCGTTGACGAAAAATGTATACTTCGGTGAAAAATAATTTATACAGGGTCAAAATGTTATTATGACTGATCTATTTTTCAAGTCTGCCAGAGTTGACAATAAATTAAAAGGATTATGAAAAATATTACAATGTATTATATATTAATCGTTATTGAAATGTTGATATTATAAGGCGATAAGTTCCTAGGGTTTTTTTTTTTCGTAAAAAAAAATATCGAAGCGTTAAAAAAAAGTACCAGGGTTTTATTTACGACAAAATTATAACAAATACTAATCTATATGGATCGTACACTGTTTTGTAAAATAACAAAGTGGAAATAAATATTTATATTTAGTCATTTTTACCTGTCAGATTTAAGTGTTCCACGGTAATTACGAGGTGAGTCAAAAATTCCTTTACATTTTACAATTAAAGTATCTTCACTCAAATAGAATCTATCCCATACTGGATAATGCAGGATTTTATCAATTGATAATATTAAAAAACGAGAATGTTTTTATTTTTCATCTATTATTAGTAATTGCAGAAAATTTGGTCAGTTTTTTAAGCATTTCTCAAAAAAAACTACTAACTTCAAACTTGGTACATTGTAATACCCTGTAGTCGGTTTGTGTAACGGGTAAATTGGGTTACATTTTTTGTATATCGGTTTTTTGAATTTTAGATTAAATTTGAAAATTATTAGGTATTTTCAAAAAAAATGTAGGTCTTGTTTGAATTCGCTATTACGAACTAATCTAATTTATTTTCTGAAAAAATGAATATTATTAACAAGAATAATGCTCTATGTTCTACCTACATGAAACCCAATTGTTGCTCCAAAAACAAAAATCGCATGGATAGAAATCGGGCGATCTTGCAAACCATTTGAAGAAATGAACCATAAATTATGGCGTGTCATTAGGGGAACGTCGTCCCTTATATCAGTTGAATTTTGGGGCGTGTGAATTTTCGAGAAAAAATTGAAAAAAATTACAATACTACTGCCTCTAGTACTAAACTCCGTATTACGTTCTATTTCGTCTCAAATATTATTTTCGTACACGTTTGTAACATCGAGATGCCTACCAGGTTCAGTACTTTTAAGTAGTACTGAGCCGGCTACTTTTAGGCGTTGGCCGAGAGCCGTAAATGTTGATCGATTGGAATGTCCTCTGTTGAAAAATCGTTCGGCTTGCAGCTCACCATAGATTAAAAAATGCATATATCAGCATAATTTTTCATAGGAATATCCATTTCGCGAATAAATTTTAATTATTTCACCCTTTTCACGCAACCACAATAACTCTCCAACAATACCATGTCAATTCTTCTACATTTGTCAAAGCCAACATGGTACTGTAAAAATCCTTTTCAAATTTCTTATTGTTAAAAAGCCCTCACATTTGCCCGTCTGCAGTAATTAAAAATGTCGTACTAACATAACCGTCCCCGCTTGAGGACGTTATCTAAAAGCGCATCTTTTTTCGTTTGGCGTACGTAGGTACTATTGAAAATAATAGCATGAAATTGATAATAAACTAGATAATGTTTAGATATACCGATCCCAATATTCTTCAGCAATTTCATCCGCTTATATTATAATTTATCCAATTTAAATTAGGCAGAATTCTACCTCAGGGAAATAGGTCTAAAGGATTTGCTAGTATGTGAGAAATAGATCCTTTAGATCTTAGTGGGGTGATACAAATGTAAAACTACAGATTCGGCAAATAATTGTGTTCCTTTTTGTCATTCTGTTAGTGAAAGAAAAAGCTATAGAACAAGAGAGCGACAATGTCACATTCCCCTCTCCGGGGAGCCTAAGGCTTTGACCGATATTGATGTTCAGATATTGTTTGTGCAGCTTCTTGGCGCATACGACTGCAACTTCTAGACTTCTAGTGGGTTCTCCTTATGTGAAACGGAGTCTATCAAATCCAATCGAGTCTAGAGTATTTCATGGATGGGAAGCATTTTGTTCTCTCTTGGACATTTACCCCGATCTTTTATTTGAGTAGAGTAGAGGGGTGTAACTAGTAATATCAAATACGCAGAATTTTTCGAAAGATAGGATGAGTGCTTTTGTCATGCTCCTTAATTGAGTAGATTTTGCTAAAATTTGGCTTTTAAGATTTTTAAAATCTAATTACTAGGTTTTAGATAATTTCTAGGCTTTTCTTGAAGCCATTTTAGATGGAAAAAAATTGCAGACGTCCGTGCTCATTTGCCTCCGTTTTAAACTTTGCATTCAAATAGGGACCCACAATATTAAAATTGTATTGTGGTCTGTATAAATGCATAAAACACAATTTATAATAGTCCGGGAAAGTAAGCTCGAAAAATATGTTAGACATCAAAAGTTTCCCGTCGCTGATTTTTCATTTTTAAATGAAAATATATCGACCCTGCATCACTCTCTTAGATTGTCTAATAATTTCCTCTGGAGCTTGCGACGCAGATTGCAAGCACAGCTCGGACTACCTAAAATTCAAGTGATTTATGCTCATATCATTCCTGGATGTGTTCTTACAAAAAAAATCGTAGAGATGAAAATTGCAGCAAATCGTATGCTCTTGAAGGTGACGTGAATAGTTTTTCCAAAAAAAATTTTTCTGAAGTTAAATTTTCCAAAAATGGAAAAAATTTTCGAAAATCATATTTTTGGCTGGTAATTATGAATAAAATATTAATATCGAGATCAAAACATAGATAAACATAGAGGGCGAACAGATTTGCAAAATTCAAAATGGCGGCTGCTCAAATTGGAAACAAATTTTTTTCTTTTCAATCGCGTTTAAATTTATGAACATCAATGATATCGAGAAGCGGTTAGTGGCAATCGATAGAGTGAAAGTTATATTTATATAAATAACATAAATAAAATTTAAAAAAAAAATTACATAATTTCTTAGACCATTTACCGAAAGAAAAAAAAAAATTTTCATCTACTTGTAGAAAATAGATGTAAATTTGTAAATAAATATTCTTAGTATCTATGTTTCGGATTATTTATAATTTATTTAATAAATGGATTTATAGATATAAATTATAAATATCATGGTACCTTATTTCTAACAATATGTAATCATATTAATAATAACCATACTATAAATGCACAATTTTTACAAAGAAAACCAAAATAAAAGTTCAAGCTTCGTTGAACTGCGAACGAGCGCTGACCCCCCACCACTACGCCAAGCAGCTGCCGCCGCATCGTTTGGCCGAGAGAGCTAGGATTACTGTTCTCTTTTGAATGGACCAATTGACGGTAGAAAAATGAAAAATTGTGTTAAAGTTGAATTGGGATTCAACAACCTAGCGAAGTGATCAAAATTTGAAAATTTCAATTAACATTATGACAGTATCTAGCAGACTTTGAATTTGTTTATCTCAGCTTGTAAAAGTCGCATCTGAAAAAATTATTTTTCAAAATACTCGTCTTTCAAAAACAAACATATTTATAACGTGAAAAGATATTTTTAACAAATTTTTCAACTCCAAAATTAGAAAAAAGTAGATGTAAAATTTTGTTATTTATATAAATATAACTTTCACTCTATCGATTGCAACCAACCGCTTCTCGATATCATTGATGTTCATAAATTTAAACAAAAAAATTCCAATTTGAGCAGCCGCCATTTTGAATTTTGCGAATCTGAAGAAACGTAAATTTTTAGAAGTTCGCCCTCTATGTTTATCTATGTTTTGACCTCGATATTAATATTGTATTCATAATTACCAGCCAAAAATATGATTTTCGAGAATTTTTTCCATTTTTGGAAAATTTAACATCGAAAAAAAATTTTTTTGGAAGAACTATTCACGTCACCTTCAAGAGCATCTGTATCTGTAGAGTGGGGAGGGTGAGTGTGTAGGCTCACAGCACTTAGGCCACATGTGACCCATTGTACATCCTCCCGAGGAGTTGTCCTCCTAGGTCATTGTCCATCCTGTCCTTCTCAGGAAGGTGGTCAGGTCACTAGGAGACATCTCCTTTATATCGGCAGGTGTAGGCCAAGACTCACCGAACACACACTCTCTTATTGACGATAACTCCGGACACTCGCATAAGACATGCCTGACTGTTTCATCTTCCTGTTCACACATCCTGCATAGAGGTGTGTCCACTAACCCCATAGTATGGAGGTGTTTCCTTAGTTGACAGTGACCAGTCAGAAATCCTACTGTTAAACGTAGGTTTCTCCTGGTCATCGCCAAGTATTTCTTCGGCGCCAGCTTTCCAGGGTCGCCCAGGGTGATCCTGGCAAAACTGCATCCTTTGATTCCATCCCATCTCTTAAGGGATTGAGCATGGGTGTAACGTTTGGCTAGTTCCGCAATTGTCGAAGTCGTTAGGCCGTAGGTGTCACTGGGTCCTAGAATTTTTAGTCCAGCGGCGTCCCTGGCTAAAGAATCAGCAGTGCGATTTCCTTTACTCCTGTCGTGCCCTTTAACCCACCTCAGGATAATATTGTTATCTGCCGAGGCGTCAGCTAAATCTTGGTGGCACTCTAGTACTAGCCTCGATATAACACGTTGTCTGTTCAAGGCTAATAGGGCTTGTCTACTATCAGTGCAGATTGTTATGTTTTTTCCAGAAATTCCTCTTCTGGTTAGTTCTTTTGTGGCAATTGAGATACCAGCCAGTTCTGTTTGAACCACGCTGGTATTGTTTCCCATTCCCCACTTAATCTTGAGGCTCAGTGCTCTCGAGTAAACTCCACATCCTGAGCCTTCTTTCATTTTTGAACCATCTGTATAAATGCGTATTGCATTTGCAGCATCTGGCTCTGTGTTCTGTTTTATTTGAATTTTGTAGGGTTTGTTAAACAGAAACTTGGGTTCAATTGCATCGTTGGCTGCCTGCAGCAGAGGTAGCGCAGTGAGCGCTTCCTGCCATAGGCTCAACCTCAATTGGCCCACTCCTACTTCGGGGTTTACACCAGCCGTGCGCAATCGTACCATGGCCATTAACGCAACCTCCTTGACGTGCAGGTCCAGATGGGTCAGACCAGTAATTAGTTCCATTGCTGCGGTTGGTGTTGTTCTCATGGCTCCTGTGATGTTCAGACAAGCCATTCGCTGTATTTGATATAATTTTTGGATGGCCGTTGCTTGTAGA
>CAJUYG010001487.1:3426-21963 GCA_910591675.1 Galerucella calmariensis
ACATAGGGAAAAAAAGTGTACCAGTTTTATATGACGCGGAGTGTACCTTTCGTAGCGGCAATGTGCCTTACGCCTTTTTCTAATGTCCCACTGACATTTCTCGTCAGGTCTGTACTTTGTTGTTCACGGTCAATTATTATTTATGGAGAGTGAATATTGATCTTATTGTTATATTTATTTGAATAATACAAAAAGATGCCTAGATACGCGGAAAAATATCAATATTTTGAAAGTTCCTAAGTTCCAAGAAAGCTATTGAATGTACTATATACATTATTTTTTAACTTATTAATGGGAATCAAAAATAACTATTAAATGTCAATTGCAAATATAAATTACAACAGAAAATCAAATAGAACAAATAAAACTGCGTGTTTTACCATAAGTTAACTCTCTGAGATCTGATGGTAAACTGTTTGAAGGTTAACTAGTTGGTAAACGTTTAAAATTCCTTGTTATAACCTTTTGTTTGCGCCTATATTCATAATGAGACTTGAGCTCCATGGAAACAACAAAAAAAGTAGAGGATTGAGGACGACCATCCTTTCGTTATACAAATACGTCTATATCGATCCAAGTTTGATTGAAAAATCCGTAACAGACAGCAGTAAATAATGACCAATCTATCATTGCGGATAATGTACATTAGGTATTAAACTTTATAAAAACAACGAAAAAGTTTTGAAACTTGAAGATTTATTGGTAGTTATTTATTTTTGACTTCTTTTTCGGCATATTCAATTTCTTAGTACCTTTAGACACTGAAAATAAAACCTGGAGGGTTATCTTATTTCCTTTGTGAAAATCCAATATAACACAAGCTGGTTGTATAACTGTATAGGTATAATATATCGTGTGATTTGTAGAAATAACGATTGGAAATACGACAGGGGAACAAGTTAGTGTGACAGTAACATGGAGTCCTTAAAGACGTAATTGGAACGGTCTGTCACCAGCCGGCGCAACGGCCGGTCGTCCTGTGTGCTGACCGCAACTTGGACAGGGATGGATTTTGTATTCAAACAAAAGCTGTTTGAAACGATATGTGAGTCGTCGAAATTTTCGAAATTACGTGTGAAATTTAATTTTTATTTGAACTCTCATAATAAAAATTGCCTATATTTTTATTTTTCTTCGTCTCACTTCGTTCCACTTTATTTCACGTTAGTGGACTTTATTTCTTCTTATTTAACTTCTTCCCAATTTATTCAACTTTATTCCAATTTATTTAATTCGATTTTACCTAAGATGAGATTTGTTTATATTAGATGATGTGGCTAATCTGAATCTAGATTACATTCTCCAGTTCAACTCTTTTTAGGTAGCTTTTCAGCCTTAGTACTGAATCTATTATGTAATTTCTTTCCACCGTTCTCATCGCCTATACCTCATTTAAAAACCAGGACGAGTGATTTGAATTTATGTTGGCAATTCTGTAGACCTCTGATTGGTCAGATTCAGCCCAGTTTCACACAACACTTTTTAATATTGACATCAGCTGAAAGTTTTCATTTTTGATAGTTCTGACAGATGAATAAATAAATATTGGATGAAAAACCAAAAATATTCTGAAGCAGTGGGTACATTATTACTTCACATTTTTTTAAAGTAGTAAAGTCGGTTTAGCGAATATTAAGGGAATACTGAAGTAGAGGAACATTATATAATGCAGAAAATATTGGTGGAATACCAGGACTTTTGAAAAATTGTGATGAGTGAATGGAAAATGTCGTTCGAAGAACAAAAATGTTATCTGTGCTGGACAAAATTTTGCAAGCTTCAAAGAAACGTTCAGACTTTCTTGAAACAAATTAAATTTATCTGTGTCACATTTTGACGTGTCAAATGTAGGTACTATTTATTTGTTATATACATATTTGGGAAGAAATCGTCAAAGTTCATCGGAAGAACATGCCATGGAAGATATAAAACAATAGAGAAAAGAATGGGTTTGGTAGAAAATACATTATTGGTTTTTGAAGTTAAAAAGTAGGAAGAAGGTATCTCAGAAGTATTTGAAAAGTGGTTTATTACACTTAATCCGGCAACATAAAGATAACTGTTGAAAATGTTTAAATTAATACTGCATATTGCTCTACAATGCTATTAATTTTGTAGTATTGTTATTGCCAGAATATATTATCAATTGTCATATTCTTTTCAATATAATTGTAATAAATATAATTGAAGTAACTTGACTATCTGTAATTCTCCACCATCAACAATGACCATAATTTGTTTGTTGTCGATGTGAATCTGAATCTTCTTATGTTTGAATAAGAAACGAAACAGGAAAAAGTCTTACATTTTGTTTAATGCGTAGGTACTTCTAAAAATATACTGCAGATCAGAGGAGAAATCGACTTATGACTAATATCTTCGCTATCAAGGCATATTTAGTATATTTGGAACACGACTGTTGACTACGTTTTCGGAACACACCCTTTAGTAACTAATCTGGTAACTTTTAGTAGTGTGAGTAATGCTTTTCAAATTACTCCTCCTGGTTTTTAAATGAACTATAGTAGACTCCGTTGCACATAAGAATAAGCCACGTGAAGTTGCAGGCGTATGATGCGCAAGCTTGTTGTCAAAACCATATTGTGAAATTCAAATCAGTGGGGTAACGTTTTTACAATTTGGACTTCAACACAAAATCATAATCTGTCAGCCTTGACTTGTTTTTTAAGAGACATATATGGTTGTAGATCAAATAAAACACGCAACAGTCACAAATAAACTGGCTAAGCTTCTTAAACTATTCAAGAATCGAAAATATTCGACAGTAAATGATTGCTTCAAACACAAACTGTAATGTCAATAGTAAAATTGCTGTCTATATGAAACATCGTTTGTAACGTTAATGGCATAAGACTATCGAATATTTGTATCTGTATAACTATCACACTTGAAAAAAATGCTTATAAAATATTTGACCCATGATCGTAAATTGAAGGAAATATTATGCAAATTGACAGCCCTGTTAAAAAATTTCGCGAAGCGGCCCGAACGGAGTCGACATACGATGATAAACATTTAAATGGGTATGTCCACCCATCTCTCTCTCTTTTTACTGTTCTCTGTCAAGCTTCCGTATCTGTTCTCTTGATAATCTGTGGTTCAACCATTTTTCGAGCGCACTCTAGAGCTGAGATTTTCTTATTTCCTTTTGCTCCACATTATCTCACTTAACTCCACTTTATTTCACTCTATTCTAATGGATACCTCTGTATTTCATGTTATCTGCCTATTCCCAGCTTATTTTACTTTATTACGGTTCATTTTACGTTACTCCACTCTACTGATGCATTCCACTTCATTTCTTAGTAATTTTTTTTCACCTGAGTGTATTTTATCACAAATGTTTCATTGTGAATCAACCAACCAACGATTATTCGATATTCGCTGGAATGATTAGATCCTGTCTATGCAAAATACAATCCTGGTTGGCTGAACGTCTCGGCGTTCGCAATCTGCGAAAAACCGAAAGAAAAAAAAATCCTCATCACTTTCGGAAGTGATGAATTTGTTCCAATTTTTGTTTCGCGGCTGACAACGCTCTGAGAGAAAAATTTGGTTTAAAGACAAATTGGTTCCAATCGTTGAGACATCGGGTTTATGCGGAACAGTTGTTCTGGTTTATTTTTAAAACGGAGCTAGGGGAGTTGATAAAAAAAGCTACTAGAGGTTAAATTGCTCACGGAAGTAATTGAAAATGTAATTTATATGATTTCCCATACGTTCTTCAAAACTTTCGGAATAATTTCATAAATTTGATTTCTGACAGTAAATTACTTTCTCATTGTAATATTTTCCTCCATACTTTCCATTAAATAAGTGGAATGGAGTATTTTTCACCGATACGAATCATTTTAAGCCTGCGGAATGTAATTTCAAGCCAAACTATGTTTCTAACAAAATAAAATGTGGATTTGAAGCGGCGTCGAGTTGGTGGCCCAGTTTCATCGAATCCTGTTTTCAAAAACATGTTCCTATAAACTGTCGGAAGTGCACATCTAATGTGTTGATCTCGAATTGAATTCACTATTAGGTATTATTATTATTTTGTTTTTATTTCAAATAAACATACTTCTGAAGCACCAATCTTCTTACGCGAAATTTCGTTTAATATCATGCGAGTGTTCAAATAAACAAAGCCACGCAATTTTTTTTTGATTTTGGCCTTACACAGCACGTTTTTTAAACTGAAAAATTATAATTTCTTTTATCCACTTAAGTCATTAAACTTAACAAATATAGTCGGAGAGCTGATAACGCACGTTTCATGTTTTGATGTTTGATGCACCTTGAAATTTTTTTATTTAAAATATATTGTACGGAAAAGTAGATATACCTGTGTTACCTTGAACCACCTTGGGACACCAGATAGTGCGCATCCCAAAAAGGTGTAAGAAAATATGACCCCAAAAACTGCTTAATTCAGCAGCCAACAACCAGTAATTGAAAGTTTAGGAAATTTTAATTTGAAAATACAACTATTTGGGCAGACAGTTTTTGAGGGGTATATATTTAATAAATTCACCCCAAAAATGATAATACAATTTGAAGTGTTCAATTCACGCTGAAATTTTAACAGTGTCTTGATTAAATACAAAAACAAATAATTACAAAAAGCCAGACACATTTTCCGGGGAAAGAGATAGGCTGTGCATGGCGGTAGATGGAGTGAGAGCGCCGATAACCACCGTTGCTAAGGTCTTTCTCTATGCTCCAAAAAAATAAACCAGTAATATTCACCATACTATTATTATTACTATGTATTCATTTAATAAGGTAGCTTCAGGTTCTAAGAATTTTGATAAATAAATGAATAAATAAATACTAATAGTGGAATTTTGAATTATAACCTCACAGTCTCCTTTTTTTAATAAGAAAAGCTTTCAATTTCAATTTTTCATCATTATTACTTCATTGTACTACTTATCTCGAGAAATAAAAAGCTTCAACATAAGTTATCTAAATACGTAAATTTTTTAAATTCTACTCCAAAATATAATTTTTAAGTGTACAGCTGCTGTACAAGACATGTGACCAACAGCCAATGGGAGCATAGAAAAAGACCGCATCAACGGTGGTTGTCGGCGCTCTCACTCCATCTACAGCCATGCACAGCTTTCCATTATAAATAATCTTTATTTTCATATTGTGTCTGGCTTTTTGTAATTATTTGTTTTTGTATTTAATCAAGACGCTGTTAAAATTTCAGCGTGCATCAAACACTTCAAATTGTATCTATTAAAAAAAATCAACTTTGGGGTGAATTCATTATAAATAAACCCCTTCAAAACTGTTCCCCAAATAGTTGTATTTTTAAAATTACCTAAACTTTAAATTACTGGTTGTTGGCTGCTGAATCAAGCACTTTTTTGGGTCATATTTTTTTACACCTTTTAAGGATGCGCACTACCTGGTGTCCCAAGGTGGGTCAAGCCAACACAGGTATATCTACTTTTCCACACAATATATTTTAAATATAACACTCCATGAAACGTGCGTTACTAGCTCTTGGACTAATATCTCTATGATTCAAAAATATACAGGGTGGGGCAATCTTCTGACATCGGAGGATTACATCGTTGTGGTGTGTGTGTGTGTGGAAGCAGGGATGGCCTCAGCTGAAGGCTATTGGCCACAGAACTTTTTTATTGCTATCGTTGTGGTGATAGATAGAACTTTATAGTTTTGTGTGAGCTAATACGGTTACTGAGGGCACATTTTGAAAATACTTTCGATTCTACAGGGTGTACTACATCGTTTGAAAGTTTATTAATTTTACTAACAAATTGTAAAATGACTTATAGGGTGATTCATTTAAATTTTGAGATATTGCTTGATTTGCGTTTTGTTTCACCCTGTATTAAAGAAGCCACAGATGAAAAAAGTAATTGATACTGAGCACAGCCAATGATGTGTGTATGACATTTCAGTACAAAGACCTGTTGATTTATTTTAATTTACTGTTTTGCAGAGTGTTAAAGAGGAAGCCTTTTTTGCTAATAATTGGCCATATCTTTGTAAAACAGCCTTATAATATATTAGAGTGCTATATTTTTGTAACGCTCTCGGTGAGATCTTTTCGATTCTTGAACAAAATATAGTACAATAGTACGTTCCATTTAAAAAAATGTAAGTTTGTGCTGGTACGTGGTTTTGGAACACCCTGTAGAATCGAAAGTATTTTCAAAATGTGCACTCAGTAACTGTATTAGCTCACACAAAACTATAAAGTTCTATCTATCTATATATCTATCACCACAACGATGTAATCCTCCGATGTCAGAAGATTGCCCCACCCTGTATATAGGGATATACTGCAGCGTTCGTTCTTCTCTGTTTCGTCCAATTTTTGAACTATTGCTCCAGCTACTTGCCTGTGTAACCTCTGTTTATAACCTCAATCATTGGGAAACATTATTTCATGCAACTGCAACAAAGAGCTGTCAAGCTGTCAAGCTGCCCTTAAAGCACTTCGAACTCTAAGGTAACATCTCGGCCGGTATGGGAATGCGACTCGGAACAGTGTAGCACAGGAGTGGGTCCCATGTCACAAGGGAATCACTGGCAATGAAATAGCTGATGAACTAGCAGAAGCAAGATCGTCAACCCCGACGAACGGACCCGAACCAGCTGTGAGCTTTCCCAAATGCTCAACTAGGTCATGGTGGAAAGGGTAGGAAAAGAACAACACAATAAACACTGGAAGAATACGCCCAGTAAACAATGGAAAGAAATTCATAACAGAACTATCAGAAAACGTAGCGGAAGAACTGCTCTGAAAGAGCAGGAACAAACTACGCACCATAACGGGGCTACTTACGGGACACTTTCCCACAAAGGAGCACCTGACCAAAGTGGGGCTGTATAACGGAGACCTCACATGCAGAAGATACCAAAAGGGCACTGGAGCAGATCTGCATATATTATGCAACTGTGAGACGCTGGACCCCAAGAGGCAGAAACTGTATGGTAGACCCCAAATGACTCCAGAAGACTTCTACAACCAACCAGCAAAGAACCTGTATGAACTAATACAGGGAACGGATTAGCTGAATAGGAGGATCCACAATAAGCCGAGAAGGCTGAGGTGGTACCGGCGAAGGGACGGCTCCTTAAAAAAGAGGTTGTCTTGTTAGAAGGCCAGCCAGATCTATTAAAGACGTACCAGAAGAAATAACGACAGTTATAAGCTTTATGATCATTCTCAAGTCATGTAGAAAAAGTTTTCATCATATTTTTTTAAACTCCCTTTTAAAGGCAGGAGGTTTTCCGTAAAATTTCCATTTAATCCTAGTTTCCAGTTTCCACTTTCATGTCAGGCAATATTAACTTTTATAGATTCACGCACTTTTTTTCATTCACCAGATTTCACTCCCATCAGTATTTTAATTCAACCTACAATATGATATATTTAATTATTTATAATTTCATCTTTTTCCATCTCCTCCTGCTCTATTTCGAGATGATTGCTTTCGAAGATGGAAGAAACATTCGAAAGAGCGTCAGATAAATTGATTACCATCACTCGCATAACCACAATAGATCCTTAAAAGGGTGAAGGACTAATGGGAATATTTCGTGTTGTACCAATTCTCATATAATAATAATTGCTCGAGCATCAACATTATTTACCCGATAATTTCCTCTTGGAATCGACTGTACAATAAAGTACAGAACGCTTTTCCCACCGAAACAAAATATTTATTAGCAATTTAAATGTAGGAGATAAATTTATTGCGAAATAAGTTTATTTTATATACCCGAAGGTGTAAGGTATAAATTATATCAATTATAAACAAATTTTGTCCATTTCTTTTTGTTTCGAGCTATCTCTTTATCCTCTTGCCAGTTTTTGTCTCTCTTATTCAGACTATCCACTATCTCATCATTCCAGCTTTTTTTGATCTTCCTCTCGCTCTTTTTTGTGCTGATTTTGCCTCCCAGATTTGCTTGGTTTTCATCTCATAATTCATCCTTATTAGATATCCGAACCATTTAAGTTCTTTCATTTTTATACAATCCAATATAGTTTCTACTTCAAGCTCTTTCCGAATATCTTCTTTTCGTATTTCGTCCATTTTTTTTATTCCCCGACTATCTACTAAGCAGCAACAACTACTTCTAGGGCCATGTGCCCCGATAAACTTTGAAGTACGGTCTCTGTCTGTAATGTGATGCGTTATAATTGTATTATACTATTACCTTCACGGTACAATATTTCAGCCTAAATTGAATACAAGTGGTTGCGCGCGCATGCAAGAAATTGCTCGCATGCAAGAAATTGGAACATGTTCTATTTCCTTGTATACAATAATACTAAACATGCGCAGTAGTTGCCCAAATCGGATTAAAAGGTTATGTACGGCTAGCCTCAAATATAAAAAAAACTGCTTTTATTTTGTAGCGTGCATTGGAATTGAAAACTTAAATATGTTATGGTCCCAGGAGCAAGTGAAATTGCTAATTGAATTGTGTAAATCATATCTTTGTTTATGTGCTGTGAAACATAATGATTATAAAAATAAACATGCTTGAAATAACGCAATAGAAAAGATATGTTTAGAGCTGCAGCTTTTCCGACCTTGTGTTAACATAACTGAACTCAAAATAGTATATTGTTTTATTAGGAGTAAAAGTATAACTTTTTGTGGCGAGTCTGAATGTTTGATGTTTGACAATTTCAGACGAGCCACAAAAAGTGCTTTTGCTCCGAATGAAACATGCTATTTTTTCCGCAAACGGCATCCAGACTATAGAACTAATTATTATTAAAATAAAAATTCAAAACGATTGCAACGAAGTTGATAAATTCAGAGAATAATAATTATAAAACTGCGCACTACATTTCCGTGGTTACTGGTTTTGTGATTGCCAAGTCAAAAACAAATTTGACAGTTCAATAATATTTTATAATGTCAGAAATATTGTAAGTGATTCAAAGCAACAATTGGACTGTGCATTTTTGGTAAGTACTTGAGCATCAAAATTTCGTTTGTTGTAGTAAAGTGTACTGAAATTTTCTTTTAGATTATATTATGTTGGATTCAGAAACCAACTGTACACCGCCCGACGTTGTTGACATTGCTAAGGCAGCTACGAATGATTTAATTCCAACTAAATCAAGTAGAGTTTATAATCATGCTTACGAAAGATTTCTCACATGGTGCAATGATAAAAACATTTCGAACTATTCGCAAAATGTGCTACTAGCTTATTTTTTTGAAATGACAACTAAATTAAAAATGAAGAGTTCAACAATGTGGTCTCAGTATTCCATGATAAAATCATTACTGAATATTAAACATGGATTAGATATTAGCAAATATATGAAACTACGTGCTTATCTGAAGAAGCAGAATGAAGGGTATACTCCCAAAAAGTCAAAGGTATTCACAAAAGACCGGTTTGAAGATTTTTAAATAAAGCACCTAATGAGCAATATCTAGGAATTAAGGTTAGTTATAATATTCTAACCAGCATAAATACAATCAAGTTTTTAAATACATAATACTTTTAGATTGTTCTAATAATGGGCGTATCTGGAGCATGTAGATGCGATGAAATGGTGAACATGACAATAGACGATATAAAAGATTTAGGATCTGTTATTCATATAAAGATTCCTGATAGTAAATCTAAAAAGCCACGATCGTTCACAATTATTGGAGAAAAATATATAAATCTTAACAGAAAATATACTTCTTTACGTCCACAAGCTATGGAAAGCCGACGGTTTTTTTTTGAAATTTCAAAAGGGAAAATGTTATCGCATGGTCATGGGAATTCATACAATTAGTAACGTACCCAAAACAGTAGCAACTTATTTAAAACTACCGAATTCAAAAGATTACACCGGACATGCGTTAAGAAGAACTTCAGTTACTTTGCTTGTGGATGGAGGAGCTGATATTACTTGTTTGAAACGGCCTGGAGGTTGGAGGTCGAGCACTGTCGCTGAAGGATACATTGAAGACTCTTTGTCTAATAAAAAACAAACTGCAGAAAAAATCTTGATGTCGAATTCTTCTTCACTGTACCTGAATGCAGCTTCTCATGAGCGAAATTATGTCGACGTTGATGTAACAGAAGCAACAACAAGTAAGGAGTCACGGGAAATTTTGTCGATGGACTCTTTCAACACTGCACAAAATTCGCTTGAATTGGAAGTGAATAAATCAGGTAGTGCATTAAATATGTGCGGTGCAACCTTAAATAACTGTAATTTTACTATTAATAATTATTATCGTTAATAAAGTTCAAAAGTTCAACTAATAATTATTTTCCCTGTTAAAAATTCTACTTTTTTGTACGGCCGTCAGCGTACAAAAAAGTACTTTTCGTGCAACCGGACGCAAAATAAGCATTTTGCAGCCGCAACAGAGGCCGCAAAATGATATTTTGCGGCCGTTACCCAAAGTGACGGCCGACAAAAATTTTTACGGCCGTTCCCATAGTGACTGCCGGCAAACTGAACGACACTACAGCATTTTCATTTCTGAAATATGACAATAACAATGTATTTCGAACCAAAAACTATTTCCGTTTAGATTTTTCGGGTATCAAATCAGAAAGTGCCTAGTCTATGAAATCTCTCAGCTCAGGAGGAGTGCAAGTAACTGAAATATCACTATCGCTATCGGACATCTTCACGACTTCACGAGAAATGTCAAATTGATTTGTATTGGTAAATATTTCATCTCCATAGAAACATTGTGATATTGAGGTGTAATTCTCTCTATTCGCGTTGAAACGCTGTCTTTTCTAAAGAGACATAATGTTTATTGAAATTATGTAATTTTCACGGTTACACGAAAAATATTGTGTACACTATGGCCGCGAAATGTTTTCGCGACCTCGAGATTATCTTGCCTCGGCCGGAGCGGCCTCGGCGATAATCTCTCTCTCGGAACGCGAAAAAGCATTTTGCGGCCTTAGTATACAAATAACTATTTTTGTCCGCTCACGGCCGTACAAAAAAATGGCGTCTGTGAAATCATACTTCAACATCATGAATTGACGTTAATAATGTCTACTTTTTTTGACGTTTGCGGAAAAACAAATTTAACCGCTCCTCCCAATAATAAACATTCTTCTTTCTCCATCGCTTTTTCTTAATACATCCACTATAGATCAGCAAAAAAATGTGGGAACCTTTCAATCCAATAATTATCAATATTAACCTATTTTCAAGTTACTATGCGCATGCGCATGTACTAAATTCAGTAACAAATTCATTTACTATATCATACAGTCAACTTTTTTGTGAACAATATTGTTTCCAATATTATCTTGTACTAAATATTTAGTTCTTAAATTAGTACCGCGTCAAACAGCTCTAATGTAATATGTAACGCTCTTCATGAAATGAGTTCCTAACTTCTTAATCAAAATTGACCTACTGTGTGAATACTAAAATAGCTCGACTGAACAGTTTTGTCAACTTTTACTATCAATTTCGATTTATTTTTGATACAACCTGTATAATGAGTATATTTATATAAGTTGAAAATTGTTATCCAGATTTTCCTAAGTAAGATATAAAAGATGTATGAAGGAAGTTTTCAAAAGTGATGAGCTTAGTGGGAAATAAGAAGGTCAAAGATAGGGACCTAATGATGCCATTCCCTGCTTCTTTAGCTCTATCTATGATAAGAATCAGTAATCAAGGGGGTAGTTTGCTGACGTGTGATTTGTTGATTATAGAGGATTAGGCACAAAATAAGCAGTCTAGTTTAGAAAGTGTATCCAAATTAGTGATTCTCTTAAAGACTCCGCTTTCTGTATATCATTATTCTCTGGATGGATACTCTGTAATCATGAATCGTATTTTCAGTAATTTGCAGGAAAATAAAAGCATTTCACAAGTGAGTTATTTTAATAAATTACAATTGTACATCCAACCAATTACCAGACAGTGTGAAACTTGCTGAATGTTTGTGTATATTTTGAAGGCTTCAGTATTGTGTGAAATTGTTGAAGGTTCACATGAAGCGAGTATTGAATATTAACATTCTGCAGACACGATTTTGAAGAAAAAATAATTATTATTTATAAACAAAATTCAAAGATGTCATGCATTCCTTTAAATATGAATTTTCCAAAATATTGAATAAACACTATAAAATGTGAAAAGTTTCGATTTTATTTTCTGTACTAAACCCGAAAACTGACCTTTCCATTTCCATGTTTTTAGCTTCTTCATCTGAAAGGAACCTTCACTTTTACGATCACCTTAAAAGGATGCTTTATACGTAGACTTCGAGTCGATTGCAGAAGGGGACAGGCAATAAAAAGTGTAGGTTTCAGAAAGACGGTACATTCCAGAAAAAAAAAAGAAGGAATAATAGACCAGCTCGATAAAGTAGGCATTGAAAGATAATATCTGATTACATTGACTGAATCGGATCTCTCTTAATTTCCTCCGCAGAGCGTTCGGTTTATCTTTTGAAAACTTTGTTGGCGTCTTTCCCGAAAATTTCAGAAAATATCACCTTGCCAGGACCGAGTTAGGATTTCCGTGTTCGTGTAATATTATTTATTCACAACTGTCATATAACGGGTACGATTTGACACTATTCTCAATGTCATAATGAAGTATATTACCGCACTAGTGCGTTTTTGAATACATTACCGCGGTGCGGTGATAAGAATCAAGAAAAATACTAATACCAGAATTAAATATTTAAAATAACACAGGAAGCTGCATTTTCAATATCCGAAAGGAGATTGTCTTTGCTTAAGCTTATTTGTATAGATTTTTGTTTATTCAACTTTGTCAATTTGATGATATAACTAACTTATTTTATTTCTGCAGCTTTGTTTGCCTTTGCTGCTATGGTCACAAAATATGATCTACAGTACCTCATGTTTGAAGTCAATATTATTAACAATACGTTGGATTGAAGTTTTTTTCGATAAAATTTTATGATATACTGTTAATAATACTAATAAACAGTTGTAGATAAAGTTTTGTTCGTAATACGTGGGATGGGAATTATTAACGCACTTATGTGATTACACGCCTCGGCCTACGGCCTCATCGTGCAAACTTCACATGCGTGCGTTAATAATATCTTTATCCCACTAATTACGTAATAGTATATTGCGTAACGTGTGTGGTAAGAAGAATTTTACGCACGAATGGAAAAGTTACGCGTAATTCCGTGAGTGCGTAAAATTCTTTACAACACGAGTAACCTACTATACTTTACCTACGACCTACTTGTAGGTACTTGTATTTTTTATAAGAAGCATAAGAAATAACAGTTACATAATTAGAGGTGCTTGGTAAACTCCATCTCTATTACTCTATTACCAATAAAAAAAGCACATTAAAGAACTGACGTTTAATCATTATTAATATATTGTTGATAATCGAAAGTACATTTTTCAATTATAATCAATACATATACTTAGCCCTTTGGGCTTTTCATAGTTAAACGTGGCCATATCGGATGTTTTCAAATAGTAAATTTTGAATAAAATAGCGACGTCTATTGACAGTTGCTAAGATGTTGCTAGGGAAGCCGTGCGATTTACTTTTTACCTGTGCGTTTTTTTACAGTGCGTAATAGACGTCATTACATTGATACCGACTGAGTGTTATTGACTGATTACAGGGGGTTCGTAGGTGAATAACTATTATCTAATTCCGCTATCAAATGTGACACTTTGAGTCACTCCTTGACGTTAGGTAACGTCACATTTTTCATAATCTTCATATCAGTTATGAAAAGTAGTTATGTAAAAACTTTACGTAACTGCTTAAGTTTCATAGAATAATTTATCGTCAACCGTTAGTGAGGCCATCAATTATCAGATTGATTTCCGGAAGTAAACAAATAGTTTACCTTCCTTTACTTCATCTGCCGCATTTGCGGCAGGTAAAGTGACATATGCGGCAGGTAGATTATTTTGACTTTGACATTACTCGAAAATCATCATCTGACAATTACCCCATTATTTTTATTCAATAGTATTTTAAGATTTATAAACATTGAAAACAACATTATTAAGGACACAATTATTTAAAGTAAGTCAATTTTCCGGGTGAATACTTCATAGTAACAATACTTCTATCACCATTTGAATCCACTTCAATATTACCATTGTAATTGAAGATTTTATTGAATATTATAAAAGCGCGGAATTAGATAAAACGTTATACGTAAACACGTTATGAAGAGAGCGACATTGTTCAACTTACGTAATTTGCAAAACTCGCAAGCGCTAGTTTTGGCAAATATTACGCTTGTTGAAGTATATCGCTTTTTTCATAATTAGTTACGTGAATAACCATTTTAATATTGTTATTTTGTTTCAATCTACACAATGTGAAATCGTTCCGCTACTGATTTGAAAGTCAAATGTCAATTTCACAATATGGCGCTGGTTTTGACAACATGCTCGCGCATACGACTGCAACTTCAAGTGGCTTATTCTTACGTGAAACGAAGTATACTATATAACCTTTTCAACGACTGTTTTTCAGCAAGTCTTCATTAGCGCCACATAACAGTGTCGACAAGAGTATGAGCACTCTAAACGCGCGAGGGTACTGCCATCTAGAGTGTCGCGTCACTTCTGGAATTGCTGATTTAATGAGAACTGTAACGCCACTAGTAGTAATTGCAGATACTTCCACTGATAACCTAACATAACAACTGCAGATGACCATTACGTTTTACGACGTTTAGTTTTATCTGTGGGTTAGTCCAGTTTTCACAAACTATTTTTCTCTCTATATATATTTTGTTCAGGTCGACAAAGTGTGTTGATTTTCAATAGTTTATTTCAATTCTTTATTGTGGAACTTGTAGTTTAACAGACAATGTCAAGATAATGTATAGTACATTCATTAGCCTTCTAGGTGTGCGTCATCGTTTGTGACGTCTATCTGGGTTTTGGGTATGTCGTTCATTTTATCTGCTTTTTTGCTATAAAGCTAACCTTAAATTTAATAAATAAAATAATCAGGATCGTGGGCTATGAAATTAATAATTACCAGCTTCTTTTTCTAACTGAAAATACTTGAGAACTTTCAAAATGCTGATGTTTTTAAGTGTATCTAGGCATATTTTTGTTTTATTTAAATAAATATGACAATAAAAATAATAATTGATTTTCATAAATAATAATTGACCGTAAGTACAGACCTAACGAGAACTGTCAGTGGGGCAGTAGAAAAAGACGTAAGACACATTGCCGATACGAAAGGTACCTACATCTGCATCCTATTTTGAAGGGTAAATTTCTTCCGATTCATAGGTCGCGCTTGCGAGTAATCTAAACATCAACTGATCAATTTTTTTAATTCAAAGATTAGGGTGAACGTTTTTGATACATTTATTATTGTTATATTTTGATCAGGATTAATCACAGACCTGCCTTTTCTCCATTCCTTCCAACGTAATGTCGTGTATTTATGGAGGTTATTATATGAGCCCTATATGTATTTTAAAAGAAGGACTTCAATAAATATCTCCATAATTCGTTTGTATCTCAATTTTCGTTAACATGAGTGGAATATTAAATAGTGGAGGATGAACTGAGAATTCCCACTTAACATTGGAGTGTCATATCCATCCGCTCATATGTTATCTATGAGATGGACGAAAAACCTTGAGATAATGTGATAAAAGATTCACTTAAAAAATAATGGATAAGAAGACAGTAACTCCAATGGGATTTTAACACCTTTTTGACTTTTAACACTATACCAATGGCCATGATATGACACTTTATACATGTAATATGGTGAAAGTCTGTTTGGCTTGATGTATTTTATCGTGAGATCAATGGTGTATTCAATTTTCAGCAAGACCTGCTCTGGAACCATTACGTGGTTTGGTGTACTTCCAGTATAATAAAGCCACTACGTAAAATCGCGTCATTATAATAGACAAAGGTTTCAATTAATTTTCCTTTATATCTAGAAATATAAATTATGGAATTAAGCACACGGTTTGAAAGTGACTGAAAAGCCGGCAAGGCAGAGAGTAGAACCAGTATTCCCATATTCCAAATCGTTTAAAGCTAAATTCCCTGTGCTTCTGCTTTTCTTTGTGGAAATTACACGCAAAAGAGACAGCGTTCTTTATGATTACTATTATTCTCCGTTTCATACAATCGCACGTGTGAATTGGAGAACTTTTTTGCTAAACTCGGTCTTTTTGTACTCATTTTTTCATCTATTGGTCCTTCAGATTTATTTTTATCATAAAACATGTCCATCGCAAAAACTTTTTGTGCTTGTATGTTCAGTATTGCATGCAATTCGTCCATGGAAGGGTTTAATGCAATATTGAATTCCTTATACATTTCATTCGGTAGCATTTTGCACCATTTCCAATTGTTTCTACTTCCACAAGCTTCATGTCTACACAGGCTATTGGTATTGTCGAAAACTACGAAGTGAGCGACATCTCTTAATTTTTTTTCATACTTCAATAGAGGTGAACAACAAAGTCAGAATGCAAATCGTTATAGAAAGTGGAATTAATTTTGTTGTTTTATGAAAAATAGAAAGTGTTATTTGAAATTTTAATCAAAACAATAAGAACAAGGTAAACGTTGTAGAGTTTCAAATGTACTAGTGGCTAAAGTCCTATTATAGTGGCCAGTAAAACTCTTTTGCACCTTTTTGGTAGTATCGTGTATATTCCAGTCTTTTCCTGCCGGATTGACACAGGCAGCGTTAAGAAGTCGTGAAGTGGATAAAAATCACACAAGGAGATACCTAGTTGAGGTTAATTCAGCTATTTTTTCCATTACTAGAAACTGGTGAGTTACCTATGTTTTTTAGGTTTTATAATATGTTTGCAGAAGCCGGACATTCCAGCCTTACATGAACAAATGTATTTCCAATCTTTAACATCATCATTCAGATTAATTGATATCTCATGAGGCTGGGAAGCTAGACCAGATGTCTGCAGACACAAACTTTTAATGTTCTTTGAATTTGCGCCTTCTAGGCCACATTATATTATATGTCCCGCTTTAAAACCGCTTCACCTTCTTTTAGTGGTCTCCTTCTGTCTTCAATATATTCCAAGAGGTTAAAAAGATTTTCTCCAATTTTCGTCATTTTAAGACCTATTTTTTTGAACACTACCAGACAAAAGGGTCAATTCTATAAGAAGTGGTTAAAAATTAACAGCTTTTGTTAAATTTTATAAAGTTTCCGCTACTAGAAATGTTTTAATCTATACATAGTCAAGATTATGATTCAAATTTCAACATGTATGGTATCCAATAAAAAGTTTTCCGTTCATACTTTGAAGGTTATTATGCATAAAGACTAGTGAAATGGGTTAGCAGATTGTCTTATTTTTAGCCGAGTGTTAAAAATTAACTTTTGCTTCACAGAATTGCTCCTAAACACGTTTAGGGAATAACGGAAATTACGGAAATAAAGAAAAGCCTGCCAAACCCACTAAAAACACATAAAAAAACTAAACAGCATCAAACACCCTTGGGGCGAGTTGTACCAAACACCTAAACTCGGTTTAATCATGACTGATAATATGTTTAGACTGATGTAATTGTTGATAATAGATACATCAATCAGCCACAGTCCAAACATCAGTTATCATTAAACCGAGTTCAAGTGTTTGGTACAACTCCCCCTCACAGACTGTTTTTTTATTCACCGCTATAGCAGCCATATTGAAAAATTCAGCGCCATCTAGTGACACGTGATTTTCTCGAATAACTGGGGGGTCGTTGAATTTCGTCAGAGTATAGTTTCCAATGACAATTTCCACTAACTGAAAATGTATCTTAGCCAGTTTCCCTTTTTGGACCAGGACCCTTCTGCAGTATCAGATCCATTGTCATATTGGAAGGAATAGGTTAAGCCAAAAAAATGACACTGGACAGATCCAGTAAGGCTTAGAAAATTAAACATTCTTCTGAGTGTCCACGACCTGTTTAGCTAAACTGAATGCATAAGTCAAAGTTAAACTGCACTAGAGTTTTAACGGGACATTGTCACCTTTATGGGCTCCTGGAAAAGCTAAGAATAGTTGAGGAAGAGAAATGTAGATTCTGTGGCGTGGAAGAAACCTCCATGCACATAGCTGCGCAGCAATTCAGTATCCTAGGGCACAATACCTAGGAGGTTACTGCATAGAAGAGGGACAGTTGAAGATATTCTAAAATTCCTCCGGGAAATAGGACTAAAGAAGCTACTAGTCTCTGAGACTCCCATCAAGAACTAAGTATTAAAGGGGCACAATAGATATCTTAAGTCTCAGTGAATAACTCACCAATATGTATACATTATACATTCATACATCCTATTCCAATAACCTGGTTTACAGTTCCTTGTCTACCTTGTTCAGTGAAACTCTGTAACTCTGTAAAAAGGTATGGTAATTTTCTGTCAACTTCCATTAGAATTGGTGTTCTTTGCTTAGTTAGTCCAGGAATTCCCTTATGCAGTCCTTTGAGATACCACAGAACGGTTCCGGTGTCGCTGGCTGCTTACTCCTTATGCTAAACTCAGATGGACCACAG
>CAJUYG010001487.1:36963-67373 GCA_910591675.1 Galerucella calmariensis
TTAATTAGGGTTTATTACTCCTCGTACTTTCTGTACAGACTATACGTAATAATTGTTATTTTTTTATTCACGTTATTGTATTATTATGTATTTGTTTTCCATTGATATATGTTTAGTTTCAGAGCCATTCGATCATAATTCATGGTGGTAATATTTTGTTTTCATTTGTCAAATTATAGGTTGTATTCAGAAAGTATACAATAAATCAGCTGTTGCAGCGATCACATGATCACAATACCAATAAGTATACAAGTACATTTTTCGTAGCGTGAACTTCGACATTCTCCAACATTTATTTTTAGTTCCGTGCGTGTTCTATACTCGAGTGAATGAGAGTTTATTTTCTACTTTCGGATATTGGTAACACCGATTGTCATACGATTTTCCGGCTCATGGAAGTAAGAAGGAGAGAAAAGATCAAGCAGAGGTCGAGGAGATCTGTCGTTCCTCATAGTGTCTCAATATCTTCAATCTTTTTATATTTACACCATTCAGTCATTTAGTAATTTGAAATTTATGACTTTCAGTTTTTTGTGAACCCTCTGGAGTAAAGGGGTATGTATTTTTTTGGTAATTCTATTCCAGTTTTTCCTTCACTTTTTTTATTACACTCAATACGTGTTGGAATGGGTTGTCATTTTACCTATTTCACAGGGTTCAAGGAGAGGCTTACTTTTAAAACGAGGCCGACTCTCAAATCGAGGCCTATTTCTACTTGGGGGCCCATCCTCAAAGCGAGCTCAAATTGGTGCCTGCGAGGCTTAAGTCAACCCTTACTCAGTACCGTCCACTCAAACCTCCCTTAATATGGTCCATCACCTAGATGTCTAGCTGTCTGGAATCTGAATATCCATACCATCAGTAATGTTACTGTTCACCGTTGGATATCTACACACAGAAATTACCACCATCGAAAAACGATCTGAAGGCAGATTATCTGAGAAACCCTTAGATAAATAGGTATTTTAAGTTCACCATTTTATGTAAATATTTTCATGCATATAACTGGATATTATTATGTATCCGACGATTATATCTAAAGGTAATGTTTTATTATATATTACTTAAATCTGATCAGATTCCATTCATAATTAATTGTGAGTATTTAGTTTGGATATCGTTCCAGAAATCACATTTCGAGATTTTCTTTTGTCATTACAATATGACTGTATTTATTTGTACATATTCATCACCATTCCTCATTTTGAACAATAAAACATCATTGGGGTTTCTGACTATTATTTCATAATACTCTGTTTCAAATAATTCAATGGTTTCTGGATTCCATGTCAACAAAAATTTACTGGCGCTCAAGGCACTGTAACTATCAAATTTTTATCATTTGAACCATGACCCAGTGCCGCCAGACGAAGAGCTGCTGTTCGCTGTTTGGCAGAAAAATTTAGGCCATAAACTTGTTAAGAGCCGGCTGGAGAAAAGTTGTATGTTACAATTACATCTTGGTGGTTCTTCTTGGTGATGAGGTGTAGAAGAGGTAGCTTAGATCTCACTGGAGATTTGATTTTCTCAAGTTTTGAGTCATTCACGTTCCACAATGGCTGCCAGGTGTTATAAATATGGTCCTTGATGGTGATGTTAATGTCTGTTGTAGGAATTAAGAAAGGAGAACTAATAGTGGGATTGAAAATTGAGTTTTTGACTATTTTGTCCACTTTCTTGATGCCTTTGATTCCTGTCGTTCACGTTCCACAATGGCTGCCAGGTGTTATAAATATGGTCCTTGATGGTGATTTTAATGTCTGTTGGAGGAATTAAGAAAAAAGAATTAATAGTGGGATTGAACATTGAATTTTTGACTATTTTGTCCACTTTCTCGATGCCTTCGATTCCTGCATGTGATAGAACCCAGAGAAATTTTATTTCTTTGTTTCTTAGTAGCGGATTCTGTGAATCTTCCTCAATTTCTTATAGGAGGGTATGATTGGGATATATTTGCTTCAATCCCTGTAGAGTACTTAATGAATCCGTAACAATGCGTACATTAGAATCAATATATCTTCAAAGTTTTAATGCTACCTCAATAGCGTACAGCTCGGCAGCGAATATGCTACATTTCCTTCTAAGCTTCGAAGCCAAGGAGTCTTAGTAGACAGTTGTAGCTATTCCATCCTTATTCTTGGATCCATCGGTAAAAAATAAGTTTATATCCTTGATATTATGCTATCGTCTCTAGATATTATGCTATAATAATTGATTGGGAGTGAGAACGTATTCGATATATTTTGTGAGGAGAAGTCCGGGAGGTATTGGAAGACTTAGAAGTACCGAAAGCTCTAATCAATATAATTAAAAGCACATACGAGACTGAAAAATTAAGAGTGCTGATAGGAAGTCGAAGATCAGAAGAGTTTTCAATGAAAAAAGGTATAAAACAAGGTGATAGCTTAAGCCCACTGTTGTTTGTTATTATTATGGACAAAATAGTGAAGGAAATAAAAAGACAAGGAGGACATCTGGACACGATAATAGGGTACAGGAACATGGTACCGGTCAGACTAAGTAACCTACTATACGCAGACGATATCGTACTCATATCAAAATCAAGAAATAAAATGCAGAAACTAATTAACTTACTGGCAAGAGGAATAGAAAAGATGGAAATGACAATAAATACAGAGAAAACCAAAGTAATGATAGTAAATGGAAAACAGGGGAATAATTACGAGGAATTGAACCTATAACTACCTAGGAAGTATTTTAACAGAAGATGGAAAAATAGACGCAGAACTTAATAACAGAGCAAATAAATCAACAAGATTATATTACTCCTTAAATCGAACATCACTAAGCCATAAATGCATTGATATAAATACAAAGATGGAAATATACAATAAAATTACAGTACCAACTATAAGTTATGCCAGTGAGAACTGGGTACTGCAGAAAAAGCATGAAACAAAAATAAATGCAATGGAAATGAAATATTCAAGGAGAATAGCAGGAAAAACTAAATGGGACAAAGTAAGGAACGAAGAAATCAGAAGCATAACTAATCAAGACCCAATAATATCAAATATTAAAAAGAAACAATTGAACTGGTTTGGCCACCTAGTGAGAATGAAGCAACAAAGCAAGCGAGAAATGTAATGGAAATGGGAATATCAAGAAAAAGACAAAGAGGAAGACCCAGGAGGGAATGGATAGACCAGATTGAAGAAATTGGAAAGAACAAAGGAAAGTCATTGGGAGAGATGAAGGCATTAGCCAGGGACAGAAAAGAATGGAAAACATGGGTTCAGGAAGAGCTCCAATCCGACGCCTGAGAAGGCATAAGGATAAGAGAAAGAAAGAAAGTAAGGAGAAGTCCATTTTAGGAGTATATAGTTTCCATGGTGGGGTAATGTGTGTATTAGGATTGAGTTCTAGTTTGTAGTTTTGGCGTTTAATTTGTCCATGAAACGGAAGATTTTTTAGGCAGATATTTTGATAGTGATAATATTGATTTCAAGAGAAAAAACAAAGGGTTATTCTCAGTAGTTCGTAGCCTTATAAAGTAGTTTAATTAGAGTATTTCTTCACGAAATTTTAAGGGAGGTTCAGCTGCTTAAGTCTTGTTTTATTTCTGACTTATTACTATGAAATATATTGGAGTTTTTCATGAAGAAATCGTTGGCAAATAACGTGTGAATAAAGTCGACAGTAGAGTTCTGTAGTGTACAGTACAGTTCTGGTTACATACGTCTGATCTGTAAAATTTATCTCTTCTCTTATAAACTCCTTAATCAGTGTTAAAATTCATCTCTATTTCTCGCTTATTCCAAGCCAGATTTACGCCTCATCTCCATATTAAATGTTCTAACTCAATTTCTTGTAATAATTTGGTCCGTTTCGTTATACATAGATTTGATTGAGGTTTCTTTATAATCGTCAACAACTTGCATTTTCATGTTAAATGGAAACTCTTCCAAGATATCGGCCAGTTTTGTTAGGTATAGCTTAATTCTAGTTTCCCTTTTTTTACTGATAATGCAGATTACAGAAAATGTAATAGTATATTGTTTTACGAGTGACGAAAGTAACATTTTTTGAAGCGAGTAAAACAGCTTACCTGCCAAGGCGCAGCCGAGGCTGGTAATTAATGTTCACGAGCTTCAAAAAATGTTTCCGACGAGTGAAGCACTGTACTTTTCCTACAAACCTATTTGTTTTTTATTTTATTCAAATTTAAAAGCAACGGAACTTTTCACAATATTACTTATGATTTAAATATTGGTTAATTGTTACATTCGAGTAACTATTCAAAATTATAGGAGTACTACAATCAAGATTCTTATGTATTGAGGTAGATGATGCCTAACCTAAACTAACTGATTTCATTATGGATGATGATGATGATAATGCGCCGTAATCGGAGAGCGTTTTATTTCCGATTTAGAAATCATGTTAGCTTACTCAAAAAACTTAAAAATGAAGCAAGTGATTATCAAGAATCAATAAATATAAAACTGGCAAAATTTAAGCTTGAAATTAATAAAACACGAGCACAACTGTGGTACCTAATAAGAAATAATAATGTTAAGCATGAAATTGTCATTAACGGAAAGAGACATAACAAAAGAAGATAGCTTCTAATACTTAGGTTCAATAGTAGAAGATGTTCAAACCAGATACTTAATACACTCAGACTATATACATAATGGGAATGAAATAAAAAAAATTGAAGAACATGTCACGGGACACACGGTAAGAACTTTAGTTCCTTTTAAGCAATAATCAAATTTTTTGAATCAATAAATAAATACACACATATTAATATAAGAATTTATTTTACTCTGGATGAAACTTTATTTAACAATCCATATATAATCGATTATTTCTAATCGATCTACAATCGATTATTATCAATTTTCATCAATTGATTAATAATCGATGAATTTTGATCGATCAACGATCGATTAAATAAGCGATTATCAACAATAGATTGAATAGTAGATTATCAACAATCCATTGAAAATCGATTGTTATCGCAATCGATTTACCTCAATCGATTTATAATCGGTTATCATCAATCCTACATCAACAATCGATTAATAACCGATTGTATATAATCGATGAATATTCGAATATTTCCAATCGATTAAAAGTCGATTGTTTCCTATTTCTATTTTTTATCGATAAACGATCGATCATTATTAATCAATTTCTAATCGATTATATTTGATCGATTAACAATCGATTATCATTAAGTTGTAGTTGTAGAGTAGTAGATGAATTATTTCGTTACAAAATTCTGTCCTCGGTTCTTTTCTTCAATCTATCGATTAATTGAAAATGTTTCCAGCATTTTTTTTAGCTTAAGACGGACGTGCGTAACTGTAAGGTATATCTCCTAATCGATTATCAACAATCGATTATTATACTTTTATATTATCAACCTTTGTGTAAATCGTCACATTCAACACATAACGCAGCAACGTAACGGTCAGATCTTTTGCGCCGCGACCCCATGGTCGCTCCAACCTAACGTAAAGAGCTAAAGTTCTAATAAACAAAAAATATAATTTCCGCAAAAAATTATGGAAAAAATAGTAAAAAATTTATCCGAATAAATTCAAGTAGATCACCAGCACTGCGAATACCAGCTTTGCATAGAATGTTAATGTAGCATCGGTGGTTCAGTGGTAGAATGCTCGCCTGCCACGCGGGCGGCCCGGGTTCGATTTCCGGACGAAGCATATGAATCGCTGCTTCGTAAACGAGAGAGAGAGAGGCTCAAGGCACATAACGCAGCAACGTAACGTAACGTAACGGTCAGATCTTTTGCGCCGTGACCCCCGGTCGCTTCGCTCCAACCTAACGGAAAAAATGCAGTTTATAGTGAATCGTCATAAAAAACAAAAATTATTTTTTTCTTAAGTAAACAAGCCTTCCAAACACAAAAATGAAAAAAAATCCCGGCGGTCTCATGAAATTTACCCCCCACCCCAAAAAAATATTTTTCTATATTCGCGTAATAAAACCACTAATTAAAAATTATATGTTTCTTCTACAAAAAATATGAATATAATTAATTAACAAAAAACCACCCTATCTATATAAAAAATCACCATCATTTTCTTCAATATTAGAAGAAAGCTCCAATTCTAAAGGATCATATAAATCACGAGCGATCATCAAAAAAATCACCAATGGATCTTGCTTTATCTCTTTACATTTTTTTAAAAACATATAGCGAGCTGGATAACCCCCAAGAAACTCTTGTTTTCTGTGGGAATAAGGTCCTGCCGCCTTTGCATGTCGCCTGAAACAAAAACATAATTTTAGAAAAATCCTCTTCCCGACCAACTGACACAGATCAAAGAATATGCATTCATGCTTCTCAGCTTAATATCGCTTGTTCTACTTTTAATTAGAAAATAGCGTACCATGAACTCTCTATGGAATTTGTGCAAACTTCTGTCTCAGGATCCTTAAAATGCAAGGAATGGTTCACTTGCAAATGTTGATATTTCTTATTATCTTTTAGATTAGAATATCCTTTCCAACAATCAGAATATATCATAGTGCCATCCTCAATAAAATTTTCAATACAGTCCATAAGTGTTTCTTGGGTTCTATCTGCCACTACCACCATAAAAACTCTTCCTGTACCTCGTTCATATCCTCCGAAAACCCAGGAACCATCTACATGATGTCCTCGATGGTACTTACGCTTCCCAAACTTTGATTCGTCGATTTCAACACTAAAAAAAATAACACAATACACAAAAAGCATAATATAAATAATAATAAAATAAATATATTCACTTCACTAACAAATACTTACATTTTGCCAAATCCCCCAATTTTCGTAGCCTTTGTTATAAAAGCATGAAAAACAACTTCTCTGCCAAAATTAGCCCAATCTACCAAAGTATGCTGTGCCAACCTCAATTCATTCTGCATTCTTAATAATGTATCTTTATACACCCACATATGGACAAACTCCAAAATTTTCCAAATAGGCAAATGCGATTTATAAAAAAAACTCTTATAACGTAAACTTACCCTAAAAAAGAAGACCGAGAATACACAAACTTAGCCAAACCTTGCCCACATTATTTAAAACAATATTTAATAACATTTAAAAGTAAAATATGAAAATATAAACCTAACTTACACTTTTTTGCAAGCTACAGGTTTCTTCTTGCTCTTCCTTATGTGTCCATTACATCTCCAACGAAAACCATCTATAGATTCTGCATATGGAGTCATTACAAAATGACCATCACAATAATCAACCCAACATTTTATTTCATTATTTTCGGGTATTACACCCAAACGCTGCACTTGCGTTATAATTTCGTTATTATTACGCCATGTAAATATATCATCCAAATTAATGAAATCCATTTTCAGAAGAAAACCAACAAAACAATATAAAAACACTTTATACTCTACCAAAAATTGGAAATATTCAAAAAACGTCAAATTGGAAATGTTCAAGAAACGTCAACTCACCTACATCAGCCAATAGAAAACATCTACAGCACCTACGTCGGCCAATAACAAACACCTACGTCATCCCAAGATGGTTGTTCGTTGTTATCATTGTTACCTATGTATATCATACAAATGAAAATTTTAAAAGTGATTAATTTCATTAAAATAAGTGACCGCCAAGTTTTTATTTTATTTTTAAACTTCCTGAGACATATACTTCCATACAAACTAAAAATTTTAGTAATACGCGGATTCACTATAAACTGCACTTTTACCTATCACGTTTTCACTGAAAGTATTCTATTACAAAATGACGAATTTTTGTATATGTTTGTAGAAAAAAGTATTTGAGCAATTGGCTTTTAGAAACATTAAAAAAAATTATAATAATTATTAGTGGCTCAAAATCTACATTATCCCAATTTTAAATAAATATGTAAATATTTATTTTTAAAATACAATCTGTATAAGCACCTATTTACTCACTGTTTTCATAATTGCAACAAAAACTGGTAAACTCGGTTTTTTTATAGCCGGTAGGCAGTGTGTATTCGATAGCTATGATTTCATTCCTGTCGACAATATAACTTCAGTTAAAACAAAGAACTGATATTTATTAGATGTTATTGTTCACGCGTGAGGCTCAAATCATTATTTGTGTGTGAAAAAACGATATTTTCGGTTTAAAAACTATGTGGATTTGTGAAATAATGGTTGATTTCATTGCAGAGATATGGTTCCTTCATTGAATTTTAAGGTAAGAATATTATATATTATTAAATTCTTTATTTCAAGGTTTGGAATTTTTGTAATATCAATAATTACTTTCCCTTTGTGTATAATGGACTAGTCGTAATCAGTACGAACCTCATTTTTTATGACTGATTTATTAGAAATATATTTGCTGCAATTATTTTTTAAATTAAGTAGGTACCTAAATGAATTTTGTGATAATACTGATAATCACCATTTTATAGACAATTATTGAATCAAAAATTAACTTGACGAATATTAGTATTACCAATATTCAGGTAATCTAATATTTTTTCCAGAAGAAATATATTATCATCATATTACTGCAAAAAGTCACTAAGTAACACTTTATTTAAAAAGCCACTAACTGCTTTTTACTATACAATTTTAATGTATCTTTCATTTTTGAAAGTCATTCAGTTAGTTTACACCGTGTAGAGTAATTTGGTCCGAGGACTAAATCGTGGACTTATTTAGTTGAGAGCATCAGTGTTTATAGGTACTGACTGTTTTGCTGGATTAAAATAATCCAGGTTTAAAGTCTGGGACCAAAATAATTGAGAATTTCATATTGAAATGACATAACCATAAATCTTAAGGTAATTTTATGGTAGATTTTTATTTTATTTTTTTCATTTAGTTATTTTATTCAGCCTTTTGAGGTTATTTTGACCCGATCTTACGTGACAGCGACCTATTTTTACTCAGAAAACTGTCACTTTGATCCACGAATATTGATGTGCCGTGTTTACACCGTTGAAAATTGAATTTAATCCACCCTAGTTGAGACGGATCAAATTCGAGTACCAAATTTTACTCCTTGGGTGTTTACACCGAAAGTAAAGTACACGTGACGTCATTTAGACCTCGGACTAAACATTTGGTACGTCCGGTGTAATCGTACCTATTAACTGTATCAACCTATTAATGCAGGATTTTCTGTACATGCTAAAAGTCACCAACAAAATAAAATTTGGAAAGAGTAATGCGAAAAATATTTAATCACTATGTTGGTTAGTGAGTTTTCGCAGTAATATGACGAATTATATTTTTTCTACGGAAACCTCGATAAATGTTCATTTTATAACCGTAACTTCAATCATAAACAAGCTCATTTTGTACAGAATTTCATTTTTTTCATTGGTGAACCATTTTACCTATTCAAAGCACGCCTCAGTGTGTTTAAATCGAACTTTAAAAAACGCGCGTGTTTTAAAGTTACCGTGGCAACATCAACAACTCGAGAAACGAAGTCTAAATGACATTATTATTGATCTGACAGGAGAACAATATTTAACAATGTCAAATTTATAAATTAAAATGGAAAGTGCCGTTGGTATTGTTTGAAATATTAATATTTCGATTTTTCAAATCTTAGGAATTGGTATTTAAATTAATACTATTGACATTCACAGAACTCAATAAGGTTGAACTGCTATCAAAATACAAACTATTTTCTGTAAGTTCCTTGTGGCAATACTTATTCTTTTTTCTCTTATTCTTTTGGGAATCAAACCACAATAATGTTTTTTATTTTTCATTTCGACGTTTCGGTAGCGTTCTAGCTACCGTTGTCAAGATTAACTAGTGATAAAATTAATAAAATAATTTTTGGTCCCTATCTGACACAACAAAACAGATTGTATTGATACTTTCTACAGTTTCGCCCATCTCTATATATGTCAAATTATTTGAAGTAGCTGCCACAACATTTTGAGGTTAGTAATGACTTTTATTTATTAATAAATAAATTAAGTGTCGTGGACAAAGTATAGTATTCTACTCGCAATTTATGGCCATAATACACTTGGGTGACTTGCGCCCCTCGCCTGCGGCTCGTGACGCAAACGTCACCCATCGTGAATTATGGCTATCATAAATTGCTAGTTTAATAATATACTATTTTTCTCTTATTTTTTTTTTTTGGGAATCAAACTGAAATGTATGTTTATATATAGGTACTTCTTCTTTTCTTTATTCAATTTGTTTTTTCGACGATGTCATATATTGTTCAATATTTCTTGGTCTTGTTGCTGTTTACTGTTGGATATATAACTTTTGAAAAATAATTTGCCACTTTACATACTTCCTATTGATGAAACTTTATTCAAACTTCAGGCGTCGTGTCTCTGGAGGATATTTCGGCCAGTTCTATAAAACTTTATTTGTTTGAAAGTAGTAACACTGAAATGTCTTTTCAATCTGAATATTTTATTTTCATTTTTACCATTTTATCGTTATTTTTAAAAAATTTTATTATCGAAAAATTTACCAGTAGTACAAGCTTCCAATTTGTCGCAATTTAAAAAAAAATACAATTGCTTACTCATGTTTAAATCTGAAGATATATATCAATAATATCAATCATTTTTACAACTATCTGTGTAAAGGTATGTTAAAAAATAACTGATTGACTGACATATCGATGCAAAGTCTTGGGGATAGAGCCGTAAAAATTGGCAAATGGATTTCTCAGACACTGTAGGTAATCAAGAAGGAAGGATTTTTGTAAGTGTAACGTTTAAGATAATCAAAAAGAAAATGGGGAAAAAGTTTATATAAAAATGACTATTTCTATTTGTAAATTAGATTTTATTGTAAAGGAGGGTAGCTTTCAGGAACTGTAAGGCTCTTTTGAACTTGGTAGGGCAGTTAAGTAGGCATTTCCTTGTCCTAAGGTCAAATCGTTGATAATATGTAGCGGAAAATTATTTGCAGTCGGTAGAGCTACATCTGTGTGTGAGTTTGGTGTGGCTGATTAAGATTCCTCTGATTATAGTACCCTCTATCCGGGTTAAAAAGTTAAGGGAGAGATAAGAAGTGGATAAATGGATATCATAAAGTGCTGTCATGCTATTGAGCCATATATATCGCCAAGATGCTCTTGCATAACGTTTTTGAAGTAGGAGTTGAGGTTGGTTGCGAGTTGGACAATGTGTTTTGGGTTGATACTTTTTATATTATTTTATAAGAGTGAAATTGTGCATTCATATTTCGTTTAAGTTGAAAATTCACAGCTAGGGATTAGGGATCTAAAGCGGAACGGCTTTAATGATAATAAGCTAAAGAAAATAATAAATACGTGACTGGTCCTCAATTTAACAGCACAACGATCAAAATTCCTTTCTCGTCAACGGACGGTTCTTTCCGACTTTTTAAATTGTCATTCACTTGAAAGTCGCCCGATTAAATACATTATGTTCGAATCTTCTTCACGCCAGTCTCCCTCGGGAATGGACAGAAATAAAAGGCCCAGTATTCAGTCTGGTAGACCCGCATTATTTATTTGCAAAAAGTTCCTTTTTTGTCATAGACGTACGATGACATTTTTACAAGTAATTAGTCGATTTGTGAAAATTTCTGTTAATCATGGGCGCGCTATCAAATTTTTAATTGCGAAAATTTCCATCCATCATGGAATCAAGGGGAATTAGAATTTCGACAGAAAGTTGATTTATATGTGAAAGTTTACTTCTCGTCACAGACGTACGATGATGATTTTTTAAGGGGTTAATCCATGCCAAAAATCTATATCATGTACGTTTGATTATATTTTTGAAAGGGTTTGATTGATAGTATTTATTGTATACTTTGGCAAGTGTATCTGATGCCGTGAAAGGAATGCAGTCGAAAACATTCGATATTGCCACGTTTAACTATGAAAAAGCTGAAGTGCTAAGTATGTAGTGATGATAATTAGAAAAGGGACTTTTTATTATAAACAATATCAACAATATGAATAAACGTTATAGTATATTAAGTATCAAGAACGGTAAGGGTTGTTTACCGGTCGACAGCAATGCTGGAGACCGGTATTACCCTTAACGTTCGAGATGCTTATACCATTTTTTGCGAAATCGTATTGAAATAGGTGGATTTCGAATAATATAATTTAAATTTCTTCGAAATGAACGAAATGTCAAAAGTGACATTTATACTTCTCGATCAGTTCAAAATATAATTTGCATTTTGGTGAAATTGTTTTCATGCTATTCATTACTTTTTATATTCTTCTGTTCGATTCTGTTCATTGGAAAAATTTAATTCTTTTTTTTATTCCTTTTGTTTTTTTGTAAAGAATGAAGTAACATATTATTTAGGTCCATTTAAATGTATATGTAGGGTCAAGACGTCGGTAAGTAATTTACTTACCGACGTCTGAACGGTAAGTAAACCACTTACCGACGTGTTAAACTTATAAACCAGTAAACACAACCTACCGTCCTGACAACCGATGCTGTAAATAAACAAAAAAGATCGATCACGCAAAAATTCTCAAATGTGCTTGTTCCCTTGGATTTTTTCCATTAACATTATTTTTCAATTTATGAATATTGAAGGATGAGCACTTTTCCAAATTTGTTATGGGTTTCTTCAAGCTCTGGCAGCGTTGTACGAAAACCACAATTACCACACCCTCCGATTTATATAATTGGTGGTTTTTATCGGAAGCTTACTTCTTATTGGCAAGCGCATGCGTGTATTCTTTCCTCTCACTTCCTCAATTGACTCATATTGATTTATCCAGTGGCGTTGGTATTGTCAGTGACCTTAGTTTTTTCAGTTTTACTTGGTAAAATAGGTACCGTACTCCATTTGTACATTTATGACAGATACCGCCATATTTCCTCGCCTCTTACCGATGCCCCGTAGTTTCAGATAAACTTGCCAAACTATGAAGTCTCTGTATCATAGGAGTACGATAACATTTTTTGAAGGTGAAAATTTGTTAACCATGGGCGTGCGTTCAAATTATTCAAAAGAGGTTTATTTAATTGCAAAAATTTCCATCTATTCTGGGCGTACGATTTTATTTCGAAAAAGGATTTATTCATCTGTGAAAATTTTCTTCCCGTCGTAGACGTACGTTATTATTTCTACATAAAAGAGATTAACTTATTCTAAAAATTTATCTGAAGTGAAGTCTCTATATCATGGACGTACGATAAAATTTTGTAGGGACGTTAATTCACACAATTTCAAGAAGAGTTTGTTTATTTGTGGAAATTTCCGTATCGTCATAGACGTACAAATGAGATTTTCATAAGGGGTTGACTAATGAAAATTTTTATATCATGGGGACGTTTGATAAAATTTTTTTAGGAGGTTAATTTATTTGTGGAGAAAGATAGAATTTTATTGGGGGCTAATTTGTTTGTGAAATTTTTTATTAATCGTATACGTTCGATTGAATTTTTGAAATGGTTCCATTCATTCGTGGGGAATTTTCATTCACCTCAAAGGTGTGATATAATTTATGGAAGAGTTTATTTGCTTGTCATTATAATATTTTCCGACAATATTTTTAAATTGTATATCAGTATTGAATTCACTTTGCACCGGCAAACTTGACACAATCACTGCAAAGTTGATAATGAATATTGAATCTACAACTCCTCTTCGACGTGAAGTATTGACGTTTTTTCTAACTGAGAAAGTCCTTATATAAATAATTGAATAATCCAAGGACCGCTATTGACTGAATTAACTGGTAGATTGGCATGATACTTTCACGCAATTCTATTAAACTTTAATTCTTCTCATTGCCCTATTTCATTATTTGTTTCTTGGGACTTTATTGTTAATTTAGACAGCCATATAGCGCCTGTGTGAATTGTAGGAAAATAAATAGTTATTTAACCAACAAGTGTATTAATGAGGGCCATTAACAATCGAGAAAATTTGAGCGAGTGCATTATTGTTCGAAATTTATATTTTCCCTTTCAATACTCGTGTTAGTTACAAAGCTTTTCATTTGACTGAATAAGTTGTACTTATTCGTTTTTCTTAATATTGAAAAACTAAAATATTCATTTTTTTCATAGGTGAGTACTGTCGAAAATAAATAATGACATTGAAATGTAGCAGAGAAGGTCGCCGGTTCAAATGTCATTGTTTTCGTTTTTCTTGAATTATATTTTGGATGTTTCATTGTTTTAACACTAATAATATTATAATTTTGTAAAATAATAAAATAAAAACGATATGTATACACCACAGGTATCTCTCAATATAAATATAATGTATAAGATGTGCGTTAGGTGGCTTATAAAAAAGTCGTTGATCCATAGGTTTGTTAGTAGAACAGTCAGAAACTATCAGAGACCCGCAGGGGCATGCGCATTAAATAGAAAGCGTTCGTAAAAACAATTTGGCAGTTGGGGATTTAAAAATCCTTTGTTCGGGCAGTTAGTAAGCCCATTAAATTACTATTTGTACAGATAAAACATGTTTATTATTGACAAAATGTTATAATTTATTACTCACCTTTAATTTCTATTAAAAAAAATTGATTTAATTATCAAATAACTCAACTACAACTACTATAATTGTGATTGCTATTCAATCAACTCTTCAAACTGGCTATTGAAAACTCTGTGTTCTCCCATTTTCTGTATGTACGTCAAAAACAATTAATAGTAGCAGTACCCATTCTCAAATTATTTCACTCACCTAATTAATAAAAGGATAAGTACAACCACAAAAGACACAATATAAAAAATAAAAATTCTTTCTGATGGCAGATGCCATAGATAGCTAGGTACCTACACTCTTATCTTTATTATGTTAACATAAACAATCACTGAGTGTTAATTTTTGTTTAGGCTATAATGGTGTGATTTATATACCCTTTAAGAATAAAATATCTATCAAATGATGTTCTTAACATGTTTGTTCTTGAAAAAGAAATACCTACTTTCTTACATAAATGAAAAAATAAATTGACTTGAAATCTTTTTTTCATTACTCAAGGATGTAAACTATCCTATATATATTTACCCACTTTTATTTTATGTAAATATTCAAGGATTCAACGTTGACATTTTGCGCCTACCTATATCACCCATCTCAAAAAATACCTAGAATAATATTATTTTTTTCAAACAAATCATATAAATAAGTATTTGGGAACCCATTTTCAACTGCCTTTAGTTATGTAAGGCACTGTTTCGTAGGCTTCCTTGGTTTTTCATGCATATTAAATATTTTTTACATTTGTTTTTGTTCATCAGCTGATTTTACACAAAATTTAAGTTACGTTGATTGCTACCCGATTACAAGTGGCGCTAGTTTTATGACGTTAAAGTGCATCTTGACAGCAACCAGCAATTGCGACGCGACTACCCTACAGAATACCAAATTTTGCGACTGATTGCGCGACCGTTGTGCAACGGTTGCTAGCTGCAAAATAATTGTTGTTTTTACAGAATAAGCCTGCCGTTCGTACAACAAAAATTGCCAATCGATTTACAACGAATCCCAAACGGAATTTCAGAGTTTGACAAATTTCCAATCGATTGGAAACCTATTGTAAATCATGCATTAATAGGGGTCATTAATGTATGGTTTTGTTCAATTTTGAGAACGCTAACAGCAATATGTTAACACAGTCGACGGAAAAGGTAAATTAAGCTTCGCCGAGAAATCGAGTAGTAGGTATTAAAATTTTGGAACGCTCTTTATTATTTTATTTCGTACAATTTCAGATGAAAAAGTGGATGTCATTTCAAATAAATCATTTACCTCATACCTATATTAAGAAATAATACTGAAATACCGGTTGTTTATGAATTGTGGACCACATCTGTAACTTTCAAATGTACTGAAATGTCTTGTTAAAATTTTGGTTGGTTGCACTAGAGCCGATTACGACTATTCAACATGAAAAATCTGGCCTAACCAGAAATGGCGCTTCTTTCCTATGGCGTGAAGCAGCCTTCATTCATTCCATTGGGTTGTGTTCAACAGCACAGGCTCTTGAACTGAATCTTTGTACCATCACCCATGTTATCTGCCCGCTTACATTCCAGAAGTTTCGTGTCTCCTTCTCCTATATTATATGCTTCATCATAGAGTTCACATTTCCTGCACGTATGAGAAAAGTAAAGAAACACTAAACCATAGTCAAACAGACAATCTCAATACGGATCTTATAAATGTATATACGAGAATATACCCCCAAACTACGATATATACATACATACAATTCATCCCTTTCAATCAATATACGTAGACTCTCTGATTCCACAGAGAAAACCGCATGAAATTTTGCGGTTTGGCAATAGAAGTCGATATTTGGGTAGTAGGTATACATAGACATGCACAATGAGACTGATGCTTTTAGTGTACGTCAAGATTTCGTTTCCTTTATATACATTGATGGAAATTGGTTTTGTATTGATGGCAATATGCATATTTTAATTTATAATATCATGTTCTGGAATACTCGATAGTTCCAGCCATTACATTTAATTGATTCTACAGCTCATTATTCTATCTATTTAACCTTTTCACGATAGAAAAGAGAAAGATCCATGGTTCATATACGATAAAAAGACGATGGCGTTGCAAAACCATTTTTTGTGACGTTGCCAAACTGTAGTTTTTTTCTCTTCACTTTGGGAAAACTCAAAATATCAAACTAGTAGCTCTTCTTTTTCATTGGTCTGCGCCTCGTATTACTTAAACTGAAGGTGTTTAATTACAAATGAAAGGTTCTCAGATCTATTCAATATAAGTATTTATACAGTGTGTAAACCACTTATGGAATAAAATTCTATATATCAGTATTTTAGAAAATTAATATATGCTCAAAATGTTCTCCACCTAGTTGTTGGCAATAGCACAGCCTCCTATAGAACTTCTCATCAACTTTGTTTAAAGTTTGAGGTGAAAAAATATTCCGTATTTCTGTAGTTATCCTGTCTTTGAATTCTACAATGCTAGTTGGTTGTGTTGCTTATACTTTGCTCTTGAGATAACCCTACAGAAAAAAATCTAACGGCGTATGGTCTGGCAATCTAGCTGGCCACTCAATAGTACCTCTTCGTCCAATCCATTTATTGCGGAAGATCTCATCTAAATAAGTTCTTACCATTAAAGCATAATGGGGTGTTGCCCCGTCTTGCTGGAACCAAACATTTTCATTCGGTAAGCTAGGATCTATTGCGTTGGGATATAAGTTTGCCAACGCAGAAATAACTTCATTTCTAAGCATATTCAAATATTTTTCAGCTGTCAAATTTCCATCTATAAATATAGGACCAATAATATGGTCGCCTATGGTACCGGCCCAAACGGTCACCTTTTGAGGGTACTGAGTATGTGTCTCACGCATCCAATTAGGATTCTCTGCTAACCAATATCTACAGTTCTGTCGGTTTACCTCTCCATTCAATGTGAATGTTGATTCGTCGGAAAAAAGAATGGTACCAAGTGCTGTCTCATTTCTGTTTAGCTTATTCATCAATCTTTCGCAGAAATCCATTCTACGATCTGGATCGTCTTCTGTTAACTCCTGCACAAAAGTTTGTTTGTAGGGATGAAGTTTTTCTTCATGAATACATCTTAGAACAGTTGTATGACTAACATTATTTCCACGGGCAATTTGACGTGTACTTGAAGTTGGATTCTCTTCGACACTTAACAAAATATCCACTTTCACATCATCTTTAACGAAGTGTGGTTTTCTTTTTAATGGTTTGACATGTCCAAGTTCTCTGAACTGTGCATGACTTTTAGACACAGTACTTTGTGAAATATTAGGCAATTTGGGATACCTGTGATTAAATAAGTTTGCCACTTCAACTAGACTTCTGCAGTTATCCCCGTACCCGATCATCATTAAAATCTCAATTCGGTGAGTCTCAGTTAAATATTTCATTGTTATGTCGACAAGGAAAGAGTGTTTGACAAATATTTCACTTTTTCAGTATAAACTGTCAACACATCAACAACTGACAGAATAGAAAACAATCCACATTATTTACCGATTTAAAACAATCCACATTATTCACCGATTTTGTCTAATTATTGGCGTTTTTAGGCAATTTTCAGGTATTTATGATAAAATTCATGGGCGTAGCAGGTTTTGTTTAATATACAAATACGTCTAATAATTAGTTAGTTTAGATTTTTGATAAATCCATATTTAGCTAATTTAAAAAAGTACCAATATTTCAAGTGTAATAAATTATTAATTTTGAAATTTCACCCTGTATAATTCATAATCGATCATACATTAATGAGTTTGTTGAAATCTGTTTATGTTTACATAACGCACAACTCAATTCAAAAATTGACGTGTCTCGGCATTTTTCATAATTTTCTGAAATAATGACATAAATAATTTCATTCCATAAGTGGTTTCCACACTGTATAAAAGGCTCCTAAAGCAGCACTACTAAAATAGATTATTTCCATGTACCAAAGGTAATTGAAATAAAAATAGAGTAGAAAAGAAAACCTATGTTATATTGAAAATGTATGCAAAATATATAAATAGGATATATTTTCAAACAGGTTCCGCAGGTAGTTTCATATTGTGTGCAGAATATTAACAAAGCTTGAAATCGAATTATACTCAGAATTTATGATCCCAGTTACGTTATTTCGGTTGCTACTGCGATGCAAAAAAAAAGTTTATATTACTAGACTATCTCGAAATATTAATTTTCCACTACTAGCTGTGAAATTGACAATTATTGCTTCTTCTAGACAACTGAGGAGTTGAATTTCTGTGGTTAATAATCTTTTATTATTAACCTAGGTCAATAATGGACAAATTTAAATATTTTGAGAATTCAGGGATTAGTAGTTCAACAAAAATTTGTGCAACATAATTTTGTATACCCAGGACACCTTTGACACATTTGCTGCTTGAAATTACCTATCAAGATAAATTATTTCAATAAAAATGCCATTGTAGCAAGATTCCCGATAATAAATTCAACGTAACAACTGCGCTTTTTGGTTGACCCGCCTTTTGAACTGTCCGTTAGAGTAGTGTGCTAATTAGTTCTTTAGAGTCAACATGTAAAACTCTGTTTATCATTTACAGGCTTTTCTCATTTCTATTTTTACTGTTATTTACCTTTATTTTATAACCATTTTATATCAATAAGTTATTGTGAGTGAATAAATCGTTACTAATCGGAATATTTTACCTAAAACCAACCCACCCACGATTTTATATTGTCAACCTGTTACACCATTAGTTTAAAATTCACACTCAACCAAAAATGACTGATGACATAACGAGTACGTTCAATATATCGAAAACTGACAGTGTACTTGTCAGTCAGACTGAGTCATACGACGGAGTAAACGCTTCTCGTGATGCGTTTATGAATTATTTTTAATTTTTGTCTTAAATTTGGATAGTAGTGGAAAAAATACACTCCTCTAATTTTCAAGTCTTACCTCTGCACTTGAATGGTTTGTACTTTATTTAATAGCTTTTTGAAAAAAGGATAAACTTAAAGAACGACTCTACTATATTCATAGCAAGTGAATTGAGACGGTTTCCACTTCCCTGTTTGCCTTATTTACATACATTATCATATCAAGTAGGAATGGGTCCTGAGGAGTTTCTATTCCATATAAATTTTTAAGAAATAAGTGCTTTCAGCTTTGACTTTTATTAATTTTTTTTTTGTTCGATAAATATGTTGATTTCATACGAAAAAGGTCACTTGTCAATTTCTTTATCGAGATATCCGATCAAATTTATCGTTGAATAATAAATTTTTATATACTTTTCACAACGAGCTGTCTTTTAAGAAATTTCATTACTTCAACAGAATTATAAAGTTTTGTATTAGTGGGTTTCTGGACAAGTCTATCTATGTATTCATTGACATAGACATTGATGACATTGACTGAAAGATCATTGACATTGACTGAAAGATCTATTGTGCACCCTCAAACTTTCCTGAGGAGATTCTCAAAAACTAGTAGCTCCTTTACTTCTATTTCACGGAAAATTTTAGGATATCTGCAGGCTTCAGCTTAGGTAAATGTCCCTTTCCTATTCAGTAAAATCCTAGGTGCTGTGCCCTAGGATTCTGAATTGTTGTGTAATTCGCAAATATACTGATGAAAGTTCCTTTTACCATGCCACAAAATCTACATTCTTCTTCCTCCAATATTTTGAGCTTATTCAGGTGCCAATTCAGGCGATAATGTCCTATTAGGATTTCTTTGAAAACTTTTAGTGCATTCGATCCCAACAGGTTTAGTCACCTAGAAGAATATTTGATTGTCTAAGCCCTACTAGATCTTTCCAATGGTCATATTTCCTCTTTTTTTCCAGCTTTGCTTAGGCTAGGTTAGGTTCTATGTGAGTGTGACCTTCTCGCCATCTCGACTACGACCTTCGTTAGGTTTATTGTGGCTCACCCCTAGGGATAACAATTCACTTCACAAGCCTGTGCTTCTGACGAAGTCCATGGTTGTATTTGGTGATACTTCCTTGAAGTCGTTCAGATCCAAGGTACCGAAACCGAATGTATTATACCTCACGCTGCCCAAGGCTGGACATGAGCTTAGTATGTGCTCCACAGTTTCGGCCTCTAAATTACAGAACCGGTAGTTCGAGATCTAAACCAGACTCATCATCTTAAGGTGGTAATTCAGTCGATAATGTCTTGTAAGCAGTCCCGACAGAATGCGTAGGATTGTTCTACTCAATTGCAGGATCTGCTTCTTTTTTTCGCTCGAAAGGTAGTATATGAACACCATGGAGTGAGAGAGCCCCAGTATGTCTGCCCAGTACGTGTAGACTTTCCTCTCCGCCCAGGTAGCTATGGCTGATCTAGCAGTGCTTTTCGCAATGCCAAAAAATGGATCAGGTCCAATAAATAAAGTCTCTATGATCACTTTTTTGCCAGAGTGTCGGTATCCTCATCGCCCTCCACTCCTCGATGCACCAGCACCCAAGTCAAAATGACTCTAATTTTCTTGCCTAGTATTGGGATTGTAGACACTTATATACCATCTTAGATTTTATCCTTTTCGAGCTCAGTGCTTCAAGAGCTGACAGCTGACTTTTTTCACAACAGGTTGATTCATCAATGGCGTATACTTCAACCTGAAAGACGGTAGCGTACCTGCCCAGTTTATGATTTCCACTTTGATCTTCCTGCTGAAGAGCGCCGCTCCAGCCCTGTTTCCGGTTTTGGATCCGTCTGCTTTGCTTATTACTTCCAATATCAAATTAGAAGTGATACCACTAAGGGTAAAAGTGTTTCAGTCCCCCTCTTTGCTAGTTCATCTGCCATTTCATTTCCTTCTATTCCATTGTGTTCTGGATTCCACAGTAGGGTGACTATATTGTTCTTGCCTAGTTCATTGAGTTTTCCCAGACATTATTTTGACTTTTGATTATAGAGGAAGTTGATGTTTGCTATTTTGAATGTGAATTTTTGAACTTTTGCGCTTAATTTAGTCAATTTAAGTTCGTAGATTTTGTTGCACTCTTAGAACATTTTTGTACCAGTTTTTTACTGTCCAGCACGTACATAGTACAATCAAGGCGCATTACGTCGTACTAGCATGTCGGTGACAGAGCTTATAAGCATCACCACTAACAGAAATCATCTTACGCGGATGTAAAAAATGTCTACATTAAAAATGTAGTCTAGTGAAATATTGTTATAGAATACTTCCTATTAATCGTACGTTGCATAGACGCTTTGCGAAACCGAAATATTGTTATAACAACAATTTATTTGGAAACGTTTTATTTTTTGATGGAGTGAAATGACTAAAATGTACTGTGAAAGTTTAGTAAACAACCAAAGCTATCCCTCGACGACCATCTAGACTATCTCATACTCACACACGTTCACTTCTCATCACGCATGCCAGAGGCGGTAAATCAAATTATCGCAGCCTCTTGCTCGGTATCAGTTTAATTTCTTGTGGGGATTGGGTTAATTGGAAAAGTTTCGATGATTTTAATTTTGCTTACAGCAATACCGACCGACGCCACTACTATCGTTGTTTTCGTCTTTATTATCTTTTCTCAACTTTTCTTTAATTCCAGACGACACAACAAGTGTGCTTCAACTTTTTCTGTTAATTAGAAAATGATTCTGCTCGGTGACAAGGTTTTTCGTTAATATAATGAATTCATTAACTTTTACAAAAAAAAATCGTGCACGCTTTAAGAGGTATAAAGACAAAAACTAATTTCCTCTAGAGAAAGTGTTAATTATATTCTCCGTGTCCAAAGTTATCATTTACAGACAATATCTCGCTTAATTTAAAAGATAATTTAATACAGTGAAAACTGTTGTGGATTGCATTATAGTTCCTTCTTAATGACGTATCAGAAACTCTATTCCACTTAACAGTCCTTTGACAGCCACCCCTCACTTTCTACTTCCGAATGGCACCCCCTGTATATTCTCTTTGAAAGCTGCTTGTTACTCCATTTGGAATGTTACTATGTAACATCAACAAAATAAGGTTTTTTATACGTCATTAGGAAGTAATTTTGATCCCATTCACAACAATCAACTTTTAGATATCCGTTGTAAACATAATGTTTCGTTGTCTAAGCCATTCTGGCTTGTCCGCTTTACTGTTATTATAATTTGGACACTTTTCAATTTCCACATTTTTGCGTTATCAATGACAACACTTTTAAGCGGTTTTTAATTTTTCCTCCACTCATTTTTTATAATTACTGTTATTCATCTCTCCGTGGTAATCACCAGATTTGGTTTGAGATTGAAATATTATAGTCCAAGATCCTAGAACGATAGGACATAACTTATTTTCAAATAGATGAAATGTTAGGTTCTCAGTAGCATCTCGTGTGCTTTGAATACCTGTGTGTTTGTGGAGCTATCCTAAGTGCACCTGGGCAGGTATCTAGTGAGAAAGATAACTAAAAATAAGAGTTACTTTACTTAAATTTAAATGTCTGATTTTTATAAGTATATGTTTTGTAGAATGATATTCTAGTCGTTATCTATGATTCTAGTGTAGTATCATGAGTGTCAGACACTTTCCATGGACCAAAACTTTTGTCAGACACTTTAAAGCTCCGTAAACGTATAGTATTCTGTATAGTTCGAATCTGTTGGAGCACATATAACTTAGTAATAGTGGCCTTGATAACATATTTGAAAGTCAGACATATGAAAATAAATAATGTTTATTTATTTTTTGTAGAGGTTTAAAGCGTCTGACAAAAGCTTTGGTCCATGGAAAGTGTCTGACACTTATGATACTACACTAGAATATTATTCTACAAAACATATACAGTGTGGAAACCACTTATGGAATAAAATTCTTTATGTCAATATTTTAGAAAATTATAAAAAATTCTGGACAAGTCAACTTTTGAATTGAGTTGTGCGTTATGTAAACATAAATGTAAATGTACAGGGTGATTCACGCAAGTATGCCATAGTCGGTGTTTTTTTTTTAATCAAACACCCTGTATATTTGCATATTTTTGGAATCCTGTTAATGAACCGATTCCAACAAACTAAATATTCAAGAGATCATCCATTACTCAAATGTGGTTAAAATCCAAACTAAGGGTAAATGAAACTCAAAGTCCAAACCACAACTTTAATATTGATATTGTTCTCCAAAAGAACAAACCATATAGCTTAGCAACTAGTTTCGGTAAAATTTACCATCATCATCACCATCATCAACCTTTTTTACAGCCTGATGATGGTAAATTTTACCGAAACTAGTTGCTAAGTTATATGGTTTGTTCTTTTGGTTAGGTTAGGTTAGGTTAGGTTAGGTTAGGTTAGGTTAGATGTATTTAATTTTAATACATTGAAATAAATAATCAAAATGTTCTTCACCTAGTTGTTGGCAATAGCACAGTCTGCTATAAAACTCCTCCTTAACTTTTTTTAAAGTTTGAGGTGGAATATTCGGTATTTCTGTAGTTATCCTGTCTTTGAGGTCTACAATGCTAGTTGGTTGTGTTGCATATACTTTGTTCTTGAGATAACCCCACAGAAAAAAATCTAACGGCGTAAGGTCTGGCGATCTAGCTGGCCACTCAATAGTACCTCTTCGTCCAATCCATTTATTGGGGAAGATTTCAACTAAATAAGTTCTTACCATTAAAGCATAATGGGGTGTTGCCACGTCTTGCTGGAACCAAACATTTTCATTCGGTAAGCTAGGATCTATTGCGTTGGGATATAAGTTTGCCAACGCAGAAATAACTTCATTTCTAAGCATATTCAAATATTTTTCAGCTGTCAAACTTCCATCTATAAATATAGGACCAATAATATGGTCGCCTATATGATACCGGCCCAAACGTTCACCTTTTGAGGGTACTGAGTATGTGTCTCACGCATCCAATCAGGATTCTCTGCTGACCAATATCTACAGTTCTGACGGTTCACCGCTCCATTCAATGTGAATGTTGATTCGTCAGAAAAAAGAATGGTACCAAGAGCTATCTCATTTCTGTTCAGCTCATTCATCAATCTTCCGCAGAAATCAATTCTACGTTCTGGATCGTCTTCTGTTAACTCCTGCACAAAAGTTAATTTGTAGGGATGAAGTTTTTCTTTATGAAGACATCTTAGAACAGTTGTATGACTGACATTATTTTCACGGGAAATTTGACGTGTACTTGAAGTTGGATTCTCTTCTTAACAAAATATCCACTTTCACATCATCTTCAACGGAGTGTGGTTTTCTTTTCAATGGTTTGACATGTCCAAGTTCTCTGAATTGTGCATGAATTTTAGACACAGTACTTTGTGAAATATTGGGCAATTCGGGTAACCTGTGATTAAATAAGTTTGCCACTTCAACTTGACTTCTGCAGTTATCCCCGTACCCGATCATCATTAAAATCTCAATTCGGTGAGTCTTAAATAGATATTTCATTGTAATGTCGACAAGGAAAGAGTGTTTGACAAAGATTTTACTTTTTCAGTATAAACTGTCAACACATCAACAATTGACAGAATAGAAAACAATCCACATTATTTACCGATTTGAAACAATCCACATTATTTACCGATTTTGTCTAATTAGTGAAGTTTTTATGCAATTTTTTGGTGTTTATGATAAAATTCATGGGCGTAGCAGGTTTTGTTTAATATACAAATACGTCTAATAATTAGTTAGTTTAGATTTTTGATAAATCCATATTTGGCTAATTGAAAAAAAGTACCAAAATTTCAAGTGTAATAGATTATTAATTTTAAAATTTCACCCTGTATAATTCACAATTGACCATACATTATTTAGTTTGTTGGAATCGGTCTATTAAGAGGATCTCATAAATATGCAAATATACAGGTTATTCCATTAAAAAAAACACCGACTATGGCATACTTGCGTGAATCACCCTGTACATTTACATTTATGTTTACATAACACACAGCTCAATTCAAAAGTTGACGTGTCTCGGGCATTTTTTATAATTTTCTAAAATAATGACATAAAGAATTTTATTCTATAAGTGGTTTCCACACTGTATAAAAATCAGACATTTAAATTTAAGTGAAATAACTCTTATTTTTAGTCATCTTTTTCATCTATTTGAAAATAAGTTATGTCTTATCACTCTGGGATTTTACTCAATTAGCAAGCATTAGGAACAAAAACACTGGTACTACCTGCATGTAAGTACTATGATTAATCGTTCACCTTACGTTACAAGCTGACGCAGTCCTCCGTTTGTATCATCACTCCAAGAAAACGAAAACCCAACCTCAAACGGCTAGGATTGAAAATCTACTTTTTTATCTTACCTATGATAAGTGATGATAAATGCTGTGATAATAGTAGGTACCAATGATGAAGATAATTAATTTCTTTGCAGAAGGGCCAATGAGTAGATTAAATAAAAATAAATTCACAAATGACAACGACTAACCTCAAATTGAAATAATACTAAAAATGTAAAGTTTTGTGTAGAGGGAGGCGGGGTTTGTTAGTTCAGTTAATTGCTGTAAAGCGCCGTGCTCTACTGGCTGCGCACAAACTTTGTGCCAGTTTCTTCCATATGTTTTAAAACCTCTCTTATTTATTACTCTATGGAACTGACAATAGTATCCAAGTACCCCTGATTCAGGTACCGTACTAATCCCTACTACCATCATCCAGTGCCGCGCATTGACAGACGTGGGAATTTCACATTAATTCCTGTATTTGCCAAAGAGTGTCCTGAGTTGGGCCTTATTAACTTTCCCAATTAAAATCTATGTAAATGTTATACCTTCATTCTGTTAATTTCTATCAAAATATTTTTAGTTTATGTTATGGCAACTTTGAGACCCCGTATCCCATCGAATATTTGGGGTTTTTATACGGGATATAAGTATAGCTATTGATATCGAGCACCCCACGCTTTTTTCAACGCATTGAAAAGTATGTTCCACTTTTTAAATTCATGAGCTATCAAAGCATGTTCTAATTGTTCTATCCTCAATTTTAGCCCCAATTTCACTTCGCGTACAAATTAAATCAATGTATTTAATTCCCTCTGATATCAGAATGGACCTACACGGAATTAGCGAAATCCCTTGGTACTCCCCGTCAGCTTGTCCATGGGAGCTTTATTGAATTACATATATTCACTATAGACAGTTCCATAATCCATTTATTAGAGGTACGTTACATATATTCTTTCGATAAATGGGTATATAACTTTATAAAAATGAAATAAAATGCATTTAATATCTAATTTAAATCCAATTTAATGAGTGTTTTGCGTACCTTTCTATTATAACAATGGTTTGTGAGAAAGAAGACTTTTTTTAAGATTCAATGTGCCGAATATTTCATGCGATTTGAAATGTTTACGATATGCAGGGGACGGCGAGATATTTTTCAATTAAAAGCCGCGAAGAGTTGAATTTTATTAAAAATATGGAATTATACCGACTTGGTTTATAAAATTAGGAATGAGGCATCTTCAGTTCTGCTCATTCCAGATAAAAATCCAATTTTCTCCTCTTCCGATTTTACATTAATTGCTAGATAAACAGTGTATACATAGCGTCCCAAAATATTATCAAATATTGCTGTGTATGACTGAATATAGGAGTTCAGTCTAAGGTCAGTGTGGCCAACAAAAAAAGGTTTTTTCTGACAAGAATGACAGTTAGGATCTACTATTCAAAACATAAGATTTTTGCATGTTTTTTATCATTGTGAACATCTTTATTGCCTTATTAATATAATGAATACATCCCAGAAGCGTATATCTTGAAATTTAAATTGAATTTTTAGCTGCATACTCAATATAACGGTGGCCAATAATTCTAGTAACTTTTGGCAAGTCACCATTTCATCTCTGTTATTATGTAACTAGTTATGTCAAATGTCAGTTATATTTATTTTTGTTGATATTATTTTAACTATAAAATAATACCCTTTTTGGTGTGCGTCATCGATTGTGATGTATATCCGAGTTTTCGGCATGTCGTTTATTTTATTTGCTTTTTTGACATATAGCTAACCTTAAATTTGATAAATAAGATCATCAGGATTGTATTTAGCCAAATTCGAAAAGGCTATGCAATTAATAATTACCAGCTTCTTTTTATAACTGAAAATACTTGAGAACTTTCAAAATACTGATGTTTTTCCGTGTATTCATGCATATTTTTGTATTATTCATAGAAATAAAACAATAAGATTTCATAAATAATAATAGACCGTAAGCAACGGGGATCGGTAATCTGTGGTAAGCAACAAAGTACACACCTGACAAGAACTGTCAGTGTGACAGTAGAAAAAGACGTAAGACACATTGCCGCTACGAAAGTTACGCCTTCATAGTATTTTAATCTCGCGATTGATAGGTTGCGCTGGCGCGTAATCAAATTTTTGTAAGTCAAAGATTGGGGTTAACGTTTGTAAAACGGTTCATTATTGTGATATTTTGATAAGGATTAATCACAGACCTGCCTTTTTTTCCATTTCTATCTACGTAATGTGATAGAAGGAGATTAACAATCGATGACGCACACCAAGCCAAGGGTATTATATATTATACCAAAACTTCAAATCAGTGACCGCGGTAATAACTTCAGTTACCATAGTCAACTCTTATCACTCTTATTTTAAAACGTGAATAACGCAAGTGACCGCTGGTTATAACCAACAGCTCGCTAAAAAAAACTTTTTGTCAAAAATTAGGATGTTTCTGAATTATCAGTCACATGTCAAAAACTTCCATTAGATTTGCGGAGAGAAAGTTCACTGCATGTTCAGTGATTGGCGTACATTTTTTTCAGTGGATTCAGAAAGTCCATCTATCCCATATAAAATTTCAATCATACGTCTATGATGGATGGAGATTTCCATGAATGAATTAACCTATAGTAATAATCTTTTCGTATTATAGTAGTCTTATAAAAAGTTCAATTAACTGAAAATGCTCGTTATATATTCAATTCTGCTCCATTAATCCACTTTTTCGTTTGAAGTTGAGATTGGAATCAGAAACTCTTTTTTGGTATCCCTAATATAAAGGCTTCCACTTTTTTTTCAAATTAAAGCTTAAAGTAGACGGCGAATTTCAATTTAATTTCATCAATATTGTTATTAAATATATTCAACTTAGGAGCCATAGTAATTCAATCAATGAAGAAAAATTTTAATGATATCGGAAAATAATTCGAAAAATCTCAGATCGACTTGAAACTTTTTGGCAAATTGTTGAGAAGCTTGTTTATTGTTCGCTAATATGAGTTTGGAGGCCCGGTTTCCCATCTCGTTTTAAACTCGGTTTAAGTCTATGCTACAGATTAAATCAGAGTTTAACCCATGCGAGTGTTTCCCAACTAGTTAACTACTCATTTGTCCTAGGCATAAGTTAACTGGCCCTTGGTGGTATAAATTTATCCCAGCCAAAGTGAACAAGAAACTAACCTGAAAATTATTGTTATGAGAAACAACGAAAACTTGTGAACAATGGAGAAATTGATAGAGGTTTTAGAATATATACAAGTTCCTAGAACAACAGGGCCAACTAAAGTGAGAGTGAGAGTCAATCACTGTGAAGCATGGAATGAATCCGATTTTTTTGATAGGTTTCGTATGTACAAGCGAACTGCTAATATTGTGTTGAATTTGGTGAGAGACTCATTGGATACCAGATGTAATAGAAAACTGGTTTTGAAGCCAGAAATATAGCCCTTGTGTACCTTAAGGATTTTATGCTTAAAAGGTAGCTTTTTGATTAATGCTTGGCGAATTAAAGTGGTCTCCATAAGTCAACTGTTTCTTAAATTGTGAAACAAGTATCAGAGTCTATAGCCAGATTGAGCCCAAACTTCATAAAAATGGCAACGGACGAGGAAGAAGTCGCTAAGGTGAAGAACGAGTTCATTTTGAATCGTTTGTTGTCAGCAAACATTTAGACGATACCGGTCTGATGTTATGGCGACCGGCCATGTGTCGGATTCGACTACTTTCAGGGTCGCCTACCGACTAAAAAAACTTCCACACTCTTTACACGCAGCGTAACCGCCTTCGCATTACTTCAGCACGTTACGGTGGTCTTCTAACTAGTCGGGTTTTCTCTCTCTTCCTTTTCTTTTGTCTCGATTATAGACCTAATCACTTTGTAGCCATTCTGCCATCCTTACCAGACTTTCAATCATATTGGTTTGGTTGAAAGGTTTCCCTTCTGCTGTTTCAAATTCAGCTCTTACTTCTGCCCACCTTTGGCAATGAAATAGGGTATGCTCGGCATCATCTAACAGTGAGAAATACACACATAGGTCGTTTGCCTTCTTCTGTCTATCATACAAATACTTTTTAAAGCATCCGTGTCCCGATAAGGCTTGGGTGATAAAGTAGTCCACTTCACCGTAACCTTTTTGCTTTTTCTATAGTCTTGCTTATATGCACAGAGAATGTCACTTTTGTGTCTAACCACACTCCCAGGTATTTAGCGGAGTTCTTTGGAAGAATAGGGACTACTTTCACTGTGAATTGGATTGACAATTTGTACTAACAAGGCTGCTAACGTCCTAGCCTAGCCTATCCTAGGTTGAATAGATAGATAAATAGATAGAGGATAAATAGGTAGATGGGAAACCGGGCCTCAGAGAGATAAGCTTGATTGTCATGAACACTCTTATGGACAAAGCGACAGATGAAACTTATACATATAAAAATTCACGATATAAAAAAAGTGACTACACTAACAATACAAAACATCATAAAAATGTGAGAAACCATGAAATACAAAAGAACCTGGACCTTTTTCGCAATTTTCCATCTTTGATTTGATAGCTGTCAAGTGTCGGTATTAGATATTTGACATTCATAAGTAGTTTGTCAGCTAGTTGATAGTTTAGTGTTCGTATTATCGAATTTGACATGCCCTCCTTAACAAAATACAATTTACCTTTAGTTTATTCGGGGGTAATACCACAAGAGCTCAGATTTAGCCGGATATTTTTTGT
>CAJUYG010001488.1:0-11590 GCA_910591675.1 Galerucella calmariensis
TAAAAATGATTTATTACTATCAACCAATTTCAAATCGAGTATATATGGAAAGGTTCCACAAAAGTATACTTCTGGGATTACACGCGTTTCCTTGTAAGTATTATTTTATACATATTATGGTTACTTAGCTAACTCAATACTAATTACATTAGGATCTAATATATACCAGTAAATTTATAATGTCCTTGTTTTAGGTACTAAAATATTGAGTTAACTGTATAAACCCTCACTTCGTGGAATCTACTCATCATATGGTTTTAAATGAAACTAACTGTTTCTAAATGACTCCACAATATATTTGAAAAAATGTGTAAATTGCAAGTAAATTATTGACAATTGTTTCGATGAATATAATCATCGTCAGTATGACAGAAGTTACTTTTGACATGATGTATATCCTTTGCCAAAAATACTTCGATATTTTGTCAAATCGCTGCCGATAGATTCCCCTTAAAATGAAAACATCATTTAGAAAGCATTGGTCATTTACGCACGCTTTTGGGTGTTATAATGAAAGTCCCGTGTGAAATGCGTTGTTCATTTACGCACGCTTTTCACCGTATGCATAATGTATGATATCACACATTTTTTTTGGTTCGTGAATGACGAATTTTAAAGGTGGTCGTAGATAAAGGTATTTTTATTTGTTTGTGGTGATAAATATTAATTAATATGAAATCATTACATATAAATAAATTGGCGTCCAACGTGGGCGCTTAAGGTTTATAGTACATTTTTGGTATTAAAAAATTTTGTTCCCCATTCCTGGTACTTTTTTGACATAATAGTGGATAATACAACATTAGACATCCGATAATGTGACCGTTATCAGAAAAGGAAGTTGTTAATCTTCTGAATGTGTTAATATGATGAAGTAAATACGGAAGTTAATTAATTCTGTAACATCTTTAATCAAATGTCAATGGCCGTATAAAACCTAGAAATATATGTCGCTATCAAATTATAACATTGGGAAAATTATGCGAATAATTTTTGTAACATTCCGTTTCAATTCCAGATATAGATAGTTTTTAAAATTTCCAGAAAATGGAAATAAGAGCTAATAATGTAGAATGGTTGAATTCATGGTACGACGCAGTGCTACAACTGCCATGGATTCCACCACGGACAGACAACATGCCGAGTAAGCATCACGTGTGGAGGACCACACCACACCACATTCCAACAGCGAGATACAAGCCTACCACCTGCGCAAACTACCAAGGAAAAAACCAAACGAAGGATGTCTGCAAGCCCAAATCCTCAGGACGACAAATTATCAGATTGAGAGCTCAACAAAAGACCCACCTAAGCAAAAACCCGGTACATCCACAGATAGATGAGTAGGGATTTCAAATGGGGTGAACTTTAACAAGTGTAACCACTCAATAACGTCGCCTTTAGTCGGAGATCGTTGACTAAGGATTTGCCCCTATTAGAAGCATCGCAAAACACATACATCATAAGGCAAGGAGCAAGACAAAGGACCGTTGAAGATAAAACGGCCGAGGTTACCGCGAAAAGGAACCCAGCAAACAGCCATTTATTCCGAGGACGTGGAATGGATGGTTATGGAATATCCTTCTCGGGATGTATCGCATCCTGGGAGAGTCGGACTCAATAAATGTTGTCTCTTAATCAATCATTTCTGAACGAAGTCTACTCGAGGTCTTCTTTAGCTTACTCCGCATCTGTAGGAAGATTGTGGAGAAGTTAGAGCGGTGCGAGCTGGACGTGGTGGAAGATAAGAAGGAAGGTTTGCTAGTAAAGGGACGGAGCAAGACCAGGGAAGTGGGAGGTGATGGTGAAGGGAAGGACAATTTGTATAGAAGATGAAATACTTAGGGGTGTGGTTGGATAGCCAACTAACCTTCAAAACACACAAGCTAAAGGCGGTACAGAAGGCGAAAGTAAGGCCAGAATGACTGGGGATATTGATGTGCACTGTAAGAGGGCCGAGAGAATGGAAGGGAAGGATAATTATTGGTAGGACGGTAGAGCAGAGTATGCTGTACGGTGCGAAAGTGTGAAATACAGAGATGGATGGAAAGAATTGAAGAGAATGTGGGAGGAGTAAGAAGGTGCGCTAAAAGAAGCGATCGGGAGTAGGAGAGATGGACCGGAAATTTGAGGAGGCGAACTACTTCTTGGCACATGTGCTCACTGGACTTGGGTCAAGGATAGGGTATCTCTACAAGATTGGGAAAAGAGGGACTGGAGTGGAGGATGTGGGACATGTGTTTAGATTGTGGAAGAACGAGGAAGTGCTGAAGTAGTTGGAGAAGAAACTAGAGGAGAGCATGGTGGAGATAATGTTGAGGTAAGAAGAGAAATTGATGGAGGTAACTGGAGTAGTAGAGAGCATGTTTAGGGGGAGAGAAGGTCTTAGTATGACATGAGAGGTAGAAGTGATAGAAGGAAGAAGGTAACAGAGAGTGTGTGAGAGACCACCACCTGTCTTGAAGTATGCTTGGGTAGTGATTCCGTGGGGGGGAGGGTAACGGCGAGTTTGAGGTGGATTTGGTTGGTAGGCATCTCCTTAGGGATGAGTCCAACACTGTTTGAGTCCTAGACAGGACTCGTTCGAGCATGAGTCTTGGCAAAAAAAAGGTATGGGTTCGAAAAGGTATGAGTTTACACTAAGCGCACGGGCTCGAACGACGTCCTCACTAGCCAAGTTTAGACGTGCCTAGGGGTCGAATGGACGCACATGCTTCAGTCTTCATTCGACTTACGAATTATTATGTAAGGTTTTGTTATTTGTCAAGTCATTATGTAATTTATTTCGGTAATAAATGCAGCGCTTTGAAAAAAGAAAGTTTCCTCTTTTTACAATAAGCTACTATAAAAGTAGTTGTAGCAAAAGCTTCTCAACTATCCTTTTTGAATGCTTGAGGGCTTCTGATGTCTCGCTATTGACCTTGACCTTCGTGTGATAAATATATCCAGGTTACTAAATCTAAAATTGAAATAAGCTGTTCAATTTATTTTTGCAAATTGATCTAAAAAACTAATTTTTATTGTCATACACCATAAACCGGAACAATATGAAATCCCATTAACATATTTACTGTACACATTTACATACAATAAAACACCTTTTGTGCTTTCGACGAGTCGGAGAATAAAACATGTTTTATTATTCAACAAAGTCAAGTGTGTGTGTGTGTGTGTGTATGCGATGTTCAACGTTACGAATTTATTGTCCAATATATATTTTTAGCGGTAAATATTCAATAGAGCAGTTTATAATTTGGTTAAAGTAGGAGTTGGAACTGTCAGTGCGGTATAATAAACAATATAAGCAATTGAAATGTTCAGTGAGACCAAATATATTTCTTTTTTTTTCAAACGTCATATAAGTGATAACTTATGTGACGTTTCTCAAGGACATGAAGTATCATTTATATGACTATGAGTATAAGTACTTATACTAAGCGTATAAATACATTATTTGAAATAAATAAATGACAAACAAATATCATGGATAACGATAGCAAAAAGGGAATATACCTACAGTGAAATAAGCAAAACATTCAATCTTTTTATCTCTATAAAAAAATTTGTTTCCTTTTATTGTTTCATCTTGAATAAAATTATGCAAAATTGGAGGAAAAATAGTTTTGTCAACATTCAGGATAATTAGAATGATTAATTAATTTTTGCGATACTTCAAGTATCTTGCAAGATTCGATACGAGACTTGTAAAAGTCTTTAAATCTGTGTACAGACCATTGTTAACGCACAGCTGTGAATCTTCAATAATTAATAGAACACAAAAGAGTAAAATACAAGCGGCTTAAATGAGGTATCTAAGGCGAATAATAATATATTCTGTACAGAAAGTACGAGGAGTAATAAATCATTCATTTAAGTAGATTTCATAGACGTACCAAAATATATTTTAAGAGGGTATACCGTAAGGTCCATTTTGTATTGAACGAATGAGTTGCAGCTATGCTAAAGAATAAACGATTTAGGTCAGATATACAGTTTCCAAATCTTGGCAAGATGAAAATATTAAAAGCGGAAGGCAGGCATTACAAAAACTTGCTACCGACGGAAAGCCACTGGCCACTGACACAAAGATGTTGAAAACATTCATGAAAGAGTGAAAATATCACTCTACACTACAACGTGGTAAAAGGGTATTTGACTATATACAGGGTGTTTCTAAATTCACGCGACAAAATTTAGGAGGTTATTGCTTGTAAGGAATTAAGATGGGTCTTTCCTATAACAAAATTTCCTCAGCTCACCTCTTTCCGAGATATCACCCTTGAAAGGTAGTGACTAAAATTGAGTTTAAATTTTTTATTTTTTACATATCGGCAGATTAAAATAAAACAGAGCTACGTGTCAAAGCCGAAACACAGCAAACTTCTGGTTAAAAAACCGTTGGAGACCCTGACCAACGAAATACTAGAACTAAGCAGAGCACAAATAATTCAACTGACAGGAATACTTATCAAATAAGCTTCTTCCTCTATATGTATAGTACATTCAATAGCCTTATTGGTGTGCGTCATAGTTTGTGACGTGTATCCTGCTATTTTGACATACACAGCTAACCTTGAATTTGAAAAATTGAATCATCAAGATCGTATTCAGCCAAATTCGATAAGGCTGTGAAATTAATAATTACCTGCTTCTTTTTCCAACTAAAAATACTTGAGAACTTCAAATGTGAATCACCGACTCATTGGAATAGAGTTCCCAAAAGTGGATTTCTCAAAAAAAAAATTAATAAATGTGTCCTCGTTTCTCATCAAAATGGTTCATGAAAAAAAAAGGAGTGTGGATGTTTACAATTAATACAGATTCTTGAATATCCCCATAGATATCATGTTTCTTCCACGGTTGCTTTTAAATTTGGCCTTAAACCAACAACGTTTCTATACAATTTCTAATTTTCAGAATGATTTAAACAAATGAAAAAATAGTAATTGGATAGCAAATCCAAGGTCACCGTCAGCTATTAACTTGTTGTTAGTAAATAGAACATTTTAGCAAAATAGATTATTCATTTTTAAAAACAATTCTCTTATCTTTTTTGTGTTCCTATTGTTCACAACTCGAATTCTCCCGAACAACTAATTGTACCACTAGTTCAAACTTATCTAAAATTGCGGTCATTGCCTTCAAACATTTATAATTTAATCATTTTTATTATAATAAAAATTCAAGGTTGTATTTTTGATGAGAGTAAAAATATGCTTGCTCGTTTTAGATTTTCAGTCGGCTGTTATTTATTGGCTGCTTTTCAATAAACAATGACCCTGACATAGGTTGTTATTACTGCTCGTTATGATATGTAGGTGTTAAGTGTGCTGATGGGTTTTATATTTTTACCTGAGCTCGGTGTTGGATCTTTTGCCAATAACAAACTAAAATTTTCGCGCGTCACAAGACCAGTTTTTTGGGACAGTGTTGGCGAATTTCTTTGTTCACAACATATTGAAAATTAAAAGCAAACATAACAACAAAGATGAATTAAATGTAAAGAGAAAACTATGGAAATGATGAAGATAATCTCAAGAAGAAACCAGCCAACTACTCTACTAGTAATTAGTTTTGTAAAATTGTTGTTGAGGTGGATGGGACATTATTCTCGAACTACAATGTGTCTTCGGTTGTTGACTTTGAGCTTTGTACAAATGGATTTTTAAACAATTTACGGGAAGTTTCAATTTTCCCATTCTTCGATAGGACCTTCAGCTACAATCGAGGAACGCCAACCACCATGTCGTTTTAGATTGAGCAAATCCCCACCTCCATCGACTAACCATGTCCCTTATATATTCTCCAGGATTTTCTAAGTTCAGATATACTGCAATCTGTTTAGTTGTACGACCAAAGTCTATATATTCCAATATTCCAATAAGCCACTCTCTCGATAACGCGAGAATCCCCCTCCTGCCGACACCCACCGTCTCACCGGCAAAACCCACATCTGATGTGGGATTTAATGATTTTTCAGTTCTGTTTGACTTACACGTTACACGGTGGTGTAGCAGAGCGTTGTATCGGGTGCGCCCAAGAAAGTGATCTTGAATTTCAATTTGTGCGAATGTTATCTGCTGTGTTTTTGATTGTGTGCGATGCTTTCTTATGGAAATTATTGTTGCGTGGATTCATGTAGAAACAATACTGCAATTCATAAACGATTATCATTTTTTCGTCTTCCTAAGGATCCTGAACGGTGAGTTATTGATTTGAAAATTTCAGTAGCTGGTACATAATTTAGAACAAATCTAGAAATATTGAATATTATTAATTATTATAATTACGCGACTCCATGAGTTGATAATAATATAGTGAAAAAATGAACAAAACAATGCGAAATTGATTGGACATAGAAAGGAAAGACTATCAGGATTTGTCCACAGAAGAAGGAAATGCCCTGGTTTATGTGGGTGGATATTTTTTGCAAAAGTGTTTTGTTAAACACAAATGCGATATTTGCCTAAACTTTTGCAATAAGGAAGGTTGTGACCAATTCACATCATTCTGCGAAAAAAGAGTCTATGAAGGTAGTAAGCAGGGACGGTTTGGAGGATAGACAGTTCCTTCAAAAATTTTCAGTGAATATCTGATTTCTTTAGAAAATATATTCACTGAAAATTTCAATGATTCATGTGTGCAGGATGATGTAGGAATAGGAATGAACTTGAAGACCAAGTTGTCTACTATCGCATTTTCGCATCCTTGCCAAAAACTTCCCATGGGAATACCTGCTGTCCTTATATACAAGGGTGCGAATCTATTATACACTGAAATTTGCAAATTCCTCACGAAGGACCTTTAGAAAGAATAAAGAACATCCTAAATTTAAAATTTTGAAAAATTCATAACTATTCAAGTATTTATTAATTTTTAAGGATGTACATAATACTTATTTGTTTGTTAATATTTCATTATTTTTATTTATTTATTCAATACAACGCTACAGAGTACACTCCAAATGGACTTGACCTATATAATTGTTCCTTTGTATTCGTTTTGTCCCAAGTAGATGTTAAACTGTGTTATTTCTTTTATAATGATTATATCACACAAATGTTCATTCGCTGATCATTCTTATAGTTATTAAGTATTATCAGATATACGCTCGGATATACGTTATTGAAGTCTATGTTTATGATTTTTTTCATTCCATTCCTCGGTTAAAACAAAATTTCTAAAAAGTTACTCAGCAATAATGGTAGCTATTTTTGACATATAATTTATATAAATTGCCAATATTTTTCAAAACAAGAATAAAGTCAACAAATTTTCTAATTACACCCGGTAAATTCGAGAGCTGAATGGATGAACTAGATACGCCCACAATTATTATTCTTCTCTCTCTTTCAAGCAGTTTTTCTCATATTTTCCTTGTCGTACTTGTGTAAACTGAATGGACTCGAAAGAGTTTTCGCATACTGTATGTCAAAATTTCAAATAAAATAGACGACATACCGAAAACCCGGATATACGTCACAAACGATGACGCACACCAAGAAGTCTATTTAACGTACTATACCATTCAAATTTTTAGGTCTTAAATTAGTATATTAACCTTACAAAATGTCTGGGTTAAAAAGACATTCTTCTTTATAATTGTGAAGCTTATTGAACTGTGAGTTGTGCAGTCTCTAAAAACCGGCCATTATCTTCCAAAATGAACCGGATTAGGTAATCTCTTCGGCATGCCCCGAAAATACCAAATATCAAAATTATTTTAGTTAACAACCATTCCTCATTTGGTGCTTCAAGGATGTATTTGGTAACTTCATCTGCACTTTGAATTTTTTCGAGATGTAACAACACTTTGTCGTTTGAGAAATGCAACAGTTTTTGGCAATTTAGTAACGTCAACATATTCTTTAATTTCCCGGCAACTTTGTATCATTGAGAATCCACTTTAAGGATTTAGCTTTTTCCGACAAATATACCTGAAGAATATCATCACTTACTATGCTATATATTTTTCCTGGAGCCACTTGCAAAATAGTTCAAACTCTTACTCAGATCTCTCACATGAGTTGAGCAGTATCTGTATCTGTAAATTAGGGGGGGTGAGTGTAGGCTCTTCCTAGGTCATCGTCCATCATTCCCAGGTCACCAGGAAACATCTCCTTTATATCGGCAGGTGTACGCCAAGTCTCACCGAACACACACTCTCTTATTATTGACGATAACTCCGGACACTCGCATAAGACATGCCTGACAGTTTCATCTTCCTGTTCACACATCCTGCATAGAGGTGTGTCCACTAGCCCCATAGTATGGAGGTGTTTCCTTAGTTGACAGTGACCAGTCAGAAATCCTACTGTTAAACGTAGGTTTTTCCTGGTCATCGCCAAATATTTCTTCGGCGCCAGCTTTCTAGGGTCGCCCAGGGTGATCCTGGCAAGACTGCATCCTTTGATTCCATTCCACCTCTCAAGCGATTGAGCATTGAGGGTGTAACGTTTGGCTAGTTCCGCAAATGTCGAAGTCATTAGGTCGTAGGTGTCACTATCGAAGATAATGGAGTTGAGCAGTAATTGTGCTATTATTTTTACTGCTTCTAGCGATATTTATTCTTCAGGAGATCCTTTTAATAATGACATCTGTTGTCATAATACAATTGTTGTTTAGTGTTGCTAAGGGACACTTGTACAGCCTTGTCTGGCAGTTTCATCCAACAGTTCGTTAATTTTATGTGAGCTGGTATCCAGGCTACCTTGACCTTGACCTCTTAAACTATGGAATCCTATAGCTAGCTTAGTCTTGAAAATATTGCATAGCTTATCTAAACAAGAGAGGATTTTTTTTGGAAAATGTCTCAAGAGTTTTTGAATCTGATGTGAAATTTGTCAAAAAACTGAAGCACAAGAAATTTTACCAAATTTACCCTCCCACCTTGTTCTTAGATTCTGTGGCTTGGAAGAAGAAACCTCCATCAACATACCAGAATCCTAGGGCACAACCACTAGGAGATTATTGGTTACAGGAAGGATATTTACTTAAGTTGCAGCCTGCAGATATTTTAAAATTCATCCGAGAAATAGGAGCAACTAGGCTTTCCTCGTGAACTAAGGAGAATTTAAAGCGGTACCATAGTTCTTTCAGGTCTCAGTGAATGTCACCTCAATATACATACATGCATACAACTACTACTATAATGATATTGCCTTACAATTTGCATTTTCCACAATACATTTTGTTGATTCACTTTGATACTATTTTATGGACATTTGCAAATTTATTTCAATCCAATTCTATCGAACAATGGATTCGTTTTATAATACATTGATTCTTATTTAAATTCCATCCTTGCAAACTCGGCTAAACTTTGGCAGATTGGCTTACGTAGGAAGAGAAGTAACAATAATTGACCTTCACGATTTCACTTTGCTCTTATTCCGATTCTTTTAGAACGCGATCCACCGAGACACTTTTATAATATAGGTAATTTGAAGAACTTTCTCACATTGATAGATAGAAAAAGTCATTTCATTAACACTCTACTTGTTTATTAAGAGAAAGTTTTTTAATAAAATAATTGCCACAATAACAAGATTTATTATATAGATGCAGTTTTGTTATAATTTTCATACAGGGTGGGGCACTATGAACGAACTATTCTCTGGCGTCTTAACGGCAAATTTAATTAGGAAAAATAAGACGTAGAATTAAGTAGATTACTTAGGACTATAATTTAAAAATATTTTGGAATATACAGGGTGCTCCAAAAAAAGCGTGCCGTATCAAAGTTAGGTTCCCTTAAATGGAACACCCTGTATTTTATTACATTTTTGAATTGTACTATTGAAAATAATATATCTTTATATCTTTTTAACATTAAAAAAGATCAAATTGAATTTACCTTAAAGGATATTAGGAGACGATTTTGGCGTGCCACTTTCCAGAGTATGTGGCATTATACAAAAAACTATACCTATTTGTGCAAGTTAAGAAAAGACTTCCTACTCCCTCCAGACGCAGATATGAAAATGTACCTACAATGTATTATAGATTGTTTTGAAATTTCGATTCAGAAACCAAGTGTGAATTCTTTGTTTCTATTAATGTAGTCCCTCACCATAAAGATATCGACTTCAGGTGAATTTGCAGAATCTTTTAAACACTTTTAAAATTTAAAGATATTGCAGCTGTAACCAACTTTCTTATGTGAAACGCAGCGGTGTACAGAGCACAATATGCAATGTGACGTCACAGTCGGTTCTGTCTTTTTTTAAGGGAGCTCCATTTTCAACCTCTAATATCTAAGTAGTGGGGAAAGTTCAAGAGCTGAAAATCTCACTAGTTATTTTGATGATTCAGTTTTACAAAATAACGTGAGAAAAACCGAGAAAATATTTCATTGATAACAAGCCCATTATTTAGAAGCCTTGTAAAAAGACGGTGAATTAAGTATTATTACTTCCACTACGAGCAATAAAAAAGTTCTGTGGCCAATAGCCTTCAGCTGAGGCCATCCCTGCTTCCACACACACACACACATACTTCCACTACAAAGGGAATTGCTAAATTGTTCTCCATAACATGAGGTCTTGAATTATGAATTAAGAATTGAACACCATTTTTGTCCAACTGAAACATTTGTCTAAAATGCCTGTCTGGCATATTAAACGGATTCAATTGATCCCTCAAGTGTCTTCGATTCTCATCCTCTTCCAACTGAATACCGACGAAAATATTGAATTGTCCGTTCATATTAATGTCATTGATGTTCACTTAAAAATTTAATAATCACTTGAAAATCACAAAAAAAACTAGAAACTCTACAACTTTTCAACTAATAATTCACGAAAAATGATAATAGTAATGATGTCCAGCCCGAAAATATTTACGAATCTGTAAGGAATCTGTAAGTAACGGGTGTAAGTGTAAGTCTACAAATACAAATTACTCGTCTAGGTGTGTAAACAGACAAGTCCGTTAACCTTTTATCTTTTCACTACTTCGATTGTTTCACACAGTACAGACCTATTTCCTTTGGTTGTTTAGTCGCGGACTCGAATCGGTCATGCAGCTCGACACCCTAAGGCTTATCGTTCCGTCTTCATATTAAATTATACTGAATGACTGGTTTTATAAATGTTTCAGTTCCAACTATTAAATTACTGTAATTCAAAGATGGGTTCGTAAAATGAGAGTAAAGTGCATTCAAGATTATTCAAGAACCAGCTCAACTTATATAATGTAATTTTTGTGCAAGCTACTAAATAGCATCCAAAAACAGTATTGGTATAATTCTTTTCATGATCTAAGAAACTGATTTGACTTGACTTAGGCTTGAGATGCAATAAAACCATAAAACTTTTCGGATTTATCGCACAGAGCCACACTAAGTATGTATGTAAAAGTACCAAGTTTTTATAATAAGAATGACCCAAAAGTCTTATAGAGTATTCAGGTAATAATTTATTATTCCCCAACAAAATAAATACGACATTGTTACGGCTAATACTTTTATTATGGCTTTATTGTATGACATTATATAAGTCTGTACAGAAAGTACGAGGAGTAATAAACCCTAATTAAGTATTGAAAACCTTTACAGGGAGCACCATGAAATTTTTGATAAATCTCTTAC
>CAJUYG010001488.1:30904-54227 GCA_910591675.1 Galerucella calmariensis
TTATTTGTTCCTGTCTGAATGTATAGACGAGCCATAAACTTTTCCAATGAGGAAATTGAATCTCTTCTATCATTAGTGGAAGAATTTAAGGACATGGTGGAGTGCAAAATATCCTTCGTCGCCGAGTGCCTTCAACAATATTCATAGCATCTTCTTCATCGTCGGTTAAAAGTTCCTCAAAAATATCTTGGATATCGTTTGTTAACATTGCAAAATTCAAAGAAAACAAAGTAAAAGCAATCAAAATATTCACAATATAATTTTAAGGTTAAAAATGCCAAATTGTTGACTGAACCGACAGAACAGAGCAACTATCAAATCACGAAAACCCGATTTTACCATAAAGTTAACTTTAATCGATACCTCTTCCACCCGACAAAGTTAACTCCGCCATTTTGAAGTTAACTATAACATGTGTCGTCATTCTACAAGTTAACTTTTAGTTATATGTCAAAATAGTTTTATAATACCCACCCTTAATGGTAGATAGTATGAAAGAAACTGTCAAGCTACCACCCCCAAACTGCCCATTAAGCAGATAATATAAATAACCACATTACTGACAATATACTTCGTAGGTAATACACATCTATTTACACGCTATACAACGAATCCCCATTTTCTAAATACAATTTAAGCGAATAAACAGAAATTTCTTAGGGCGGGTTTATCAATGCTCGGTTAAATATTGTAGCCCTCGGCTAAATCTTAGCTGTTGGTCAAAGTGTTTATCAACTGCCAGTTTGCATTAGCTGGCAGTCAAACTTTCGGCTAACCTAGCTGCCACTATCAAGTTGATGTTAACCATAGAACATACAGTTAAATACGAGAAAGTGGTGTTCCGTTATTCTAACCAAAGATTCTAACTGACAACTGTCATGATTTTTTCATGTTTGCTCATATTTTGCAACGAAGATTATTTCAACTTTAAATTTGATTGTGTTATTATCGTTTAGGGTGAAATCGAGAAGCTTATTTGATTCTTGAAATAGTAGTTTAGTAGCATATAGGTTTTGTTTGTATTTTATTTCATTGTTATTGTCAATGTATCTTGAGGAACTTGACGACCATTTCGATGAAGAGCTTGGACAGTGGCGAGATATTGGAATTTGTGGAGTACGAAAGACGACCATATACTGTTGAAGAACGGATAAATACCTTTGAAGAGCTCGATGATGTTGAGTTTATTACTCGTTTCGATTATCTAAACCTAGTGTTCTCATGATACTCCAACAAATTCCAGCTATTCTCGCCAAGTCACAGCATCCGTCTTTTTGTATTCTATTATACTTTTATGGTGAACGGCTACTTTTATTTATAAGTACCTAATTGTCGCTCTGACACCGTGGAATTGGGATATCTTTTTTGTTTTGTGGACATGCTCAAATGCAAACAACTCAACAAAGCACAACATAGACGAAATAAAAATAACAGTACCACAATTTTGACACTGACAAGTGAAATTTTCCACGAGGTTGTCAGAGTAAGCTTACGGTAAAATAGAAAAATAATAGCTTTCACATCTATATTCTTGATTCAGTGTGTTATATATGTTATATGCGAATAAAATTGATAATATGTATATTTCATGTAACGGGTGATCCTCCTAACACCAAATTAAAATGAGAAATTTACGCTCTGACAACATTACACTCACCGTTCATAACCCGAACAAGGTTGTCAAATGCTCAATTACACTTAGCCTCCAGTTAGCTAGCTGTCGGTTATGTGGTGCATTGATAAACGCTTTCTATTGTAACCGAGACTTTGACTGGCGGCTAGAGATAGCTGAGGGCTACGTAGCTGACAGATTTAACCGAGCATTGATAAACCCGCCCTCAGTCGATTTACGTTCAAATTGATTCACTAAACTACAGTTGGCAAAAGCAAACGTGAGCCCTGGTGGGCGTGTTCATGTCGCTGTAGTTGTATTTTTGTAGTAACAATTCGATATTTTGAATCGATAACCAAATATCGATACCATAAATGTCAACTGTTAAGAGATATGTAAACAAAGTCAAACTTGCTAAAAATGTAACTCTAATGGCCGTTTGTGCCGTTTTCTTATTAAACACTGATTAGCTAATCACTGATTATCTTTTAATGGTTGTTTAAATTTTTTCCAATTGCACCGCTGAAAAAATAATCGTTGTTAGTTAATCAGAGAAACGATTTGGCAACATCTAATTTTTGCTCAGTTTGCTATCTTCACGGTAGTCGCAGAGAAGCGTATAACCTTACTTTTTTAGATTGTTTTCTTTAATATTGTGGTGAATTTATTATTTTTAATTAAATTGGTATACGAATATTGGATTTGCAAATATAATGAGTTCTGGGGGGAAAACGAGGCAGCGCTGCACAAGTTTCTCTGGAGAAGAAAAATTGTTAATTGCTAATATATGTGGGAAGTATAAGCACATTATTGAAAACAAAAAAACAGATCATGTATCCAATGAGGAAAAAAATAAAATTTGGGAGAAAATAGCCTCTGAAGTCAATGCTACAGCGGTAAATACAACATACAGAACTTCAGAAGTATTAAAGAGATTTTATGAAAATCGAAAAAGGGAGGTTCGGAAAATGGCAGCAGAAGAAAAGAAGGAGATTTTTGCAACTGGGGGTGGCCCTAATAAACATTTTAAAAAAGATGTCTGTCATGATATAATCCTATCAATAATGAATTCAAAAACAGTATATGGATTAGACAATAAGTTTGGTGGGGATGTTGAACCAACAGTTCCAACACAAAGTAAAGATAGAAGATCAACTTTAGAAGTAAGTAGCATTCTGGGTGCCGATTCTCGGGCCAGGGAACAGCGCTCCCTGAGAGGAGAGATCTTTTGTCCTTGTCACTGAAATGACTGAGTAATCAAACAAAATAATGACAAAAAATGTGTTCTCTTGGGGAGCGCTGTTCCCTTGACCGAGAATCAACACCCTGATCTAAATAGTTATTTTGCTTTCAGATTTGACTCAACAAAACTAGCATAAATCTGTTTATTTGAAATTTCATCTTTTCAGGAGTCAAATAGTTTAGAAAATGTAAATCATACAAAAAACTACCAACTTTGTGATGATGATGAAGACTACATGGATTTTACAGGGGATATTGTTTATGAATTGAGTGGTGATGAACAGGTTGACTTTAGATTTAATTAAATTCAAATAGGCTTTAACTTGGAAGGTACAAAGTTATATTATAGCATGTCATCTCATAATTATGATTAGGTCAGTGGGTTAGAAAGCGTGACATGCTAGTTGTAGCATTGTACCTTTGATTTAAAAACATTACACATAATAATTCTACGAACAAAAAAAATACAAAAACACGTTTCTTTCTGACTATACTTAAAGGTTGTAATACTTTTCTAGACTGAAGCAAAATGGAAGAAATATGTTCCAGCAGATTTAAAACAACCCATTACACCTAACTTGAAAAATTTTGAAAATAATTTAAGGCATGAATCTTCTAAAAAAAGAAATAACGATGAAGGTTACATTTGATTTTCATTTTATTATAACTATATTAAAATATAACAAAAACTTTAAATTACAAAAAAATCATACCTATTGAATATTTTTTATTCCATTTTTGATATTCTAATTTGTTTTTTCATTTTAGAAACAAATGATTCTACTATTGTTACACCAAAGACAAAGACAAGTAAATCACTTCCTGCTTCAAGACGTAGACCAACAATGCAGGTCAAAGCTTTAACAAGATCTGAAATAGCAGAGAAATATGATCAACTTCTTGATAGAAGATTGGAAATAGCAGAATTCCAGAAAAAGAAATTAACTGAGGAGTTGTTAAGCATTGAAGGTGAAAGAAATCTTAAATTTCAGTTGTTAGAACTTCAGATTAAAATGGAGAAAGAAAAACTTAATAAATTTCAAAACCAATGTTAGTAGTTTTTTTCAGCATGTGCGTATGCAGTTTTTTATTTTTCATTTACCTATGTACTTTGAGTTCTAATAAATGTCATTTTTATATTAAAACTTTACAAGTTATGTTGTTATTGAAACCCTTTCTAGTCCATACTCTGCACTGCCTGCCTCCAGAGCTTTTATTACGACTCTACTCCTTCCCATTCACTAATAATTCATACAGGTTAAATCATTTAATAATTTAGCTGTTTTTAATTTGATATTTTTATGTGAATCTGGCTTATTGTAGATTAAATAAATTAAATTGAACTTTAATAAAACTTGTCTATTTTGCACAGGAATAATAAAATCCAATTTAAGAACAAAAACATTTATTTTACAAAATATTTGAAAGAAATAGTGTACCTAAATTAAAGTCTTGAAAAATACTCATTAATTAAATGATTTCTAAAATGATTGGCATTAACATTTGCTTGTTGTTCTGGTACATTTCCTGCTTCACCAATAGCAATTAAATAGTTCAATTCATCTTCATTAATATCCTCAGGTAAAGGCGGTTCTCCTTCGTTCATATCTTTTGCAATATTATGAAGAACTGCAGTAGCTATGATAATTTGGAGTACTGTGTCTAATTTTAACCGTAACCCATAAGCCAGAACAGGAAACCTTCGCTTCCAAACACCAAAACATCTTTCAATAACATTCCTAGTCCTAATTTGTGCCTCATTGTCCATAGCCACTATCCCCTGTAGTAAAAAAAAAACGGATGGGTATTTAAAGTTACTTTCATGTAGGTAATGAAAAAATTCATAAATTAAGTCTAATTATTGTATGCTTTACCTAATAAAATACAGTTTGGAAACTCATGGTCTTCAAATCGTCTCCTTAATCTCGAATTGTTAAAGATTGTACTGTCATTTGCTGACCCTGGCCATCGAGCAACAACATCTAATAACCTCAGATCAGAACTGCAAGCTGCCTGAACATTAATTGAAAAGTATCCTTTTCTGTTTCGAAAGACTTCAGGATCCTCTCCTCCTAAAAGTTACAGAATTGTGAATTATTGACAATTGTTTTGATTATTTTAACCTATCATTTTGTTTACTTACCAGGAGATTGTATTTTAACATGTGTGCCATCAACACATGCTATCACTCGAGGAAAGGATGCTATGTGATAAAAATCAGTTTGTGACTTAACTAAATTATCTTGGCTAGGCATCTTTACAAATCGAGGATATAAACTTGCAATTGCATGTGTAACCTTTGCAACAATTCTTGATGATGTGGATGTATCCATACCGATAAAATCAGCCACTGTAGCTAAATGACCTGCACTAGCGTAATACCTGAGTGTAGTTAATAGTTGGTCAATGGGTGCTACACTATTGTTTCTGAAATAAAATTAAAGGAAACTGGGAAAATAATACAATTTACAAAACCCATAGGTAGGCGCGCTTAAACATTTTGGATAATATATTGATATTTGATGGTATATTATATGAAATGGCTATCTACTTACAAATTATTATTATATTCCAATTCTGCCTCAATTAATTCCAGCAGATACAAAACTGTATCCTTTCTTAACCGAAAACGTCTGAAAAACGTTAGATTATCTAATTCTTCAAAACAGTTTTTTCTTTCATAGATTTTTCGAGGAAATCCAAAGTCTATAACATCAAGAATATCTAGATCGTCCTCTAAAAACATATCGTCAATCTCCTCAAAATCCATTTGTGAAAAATTTATTATGTAAATTATAAATTGAAAAAATGAAAACGAACTTGGCAAACAAATTCTATGAAACAAACTACCTATCAAAGATTATCTACTCATAAATAAAATACGAAAAAGAAGTAAAGTGAGGTTAGAAATACTAATCAGTCGCTTTATCATCCAAAAAGTAATGTTTAAAGTAATCGGCGTTTACGTCATGCTAAACCATGATTAATGAACGGTACAACACAACTCACAAATTAATCGCCGATTAACTCTTTAAACACTGTTTAGGCAAACGGTGCAATCGGCCATAAATATTGGGGGACCAAAACTAAAACTACCGTTTGCCCCTCGGTTTGCCCTAAATATCTATATTTTCAAATTACATGACAGTATTAATGTCATGAAAAAGAAGGGTCAAGTTTCTATGGAAAGCAACAAAATATGAACTGGTTATAGTCCAGTGTTGCCGATGCAAAAATGAAAATTACCCGAATTTACTATTCAAATTATCAGAATTTGTCAAAATTACCAAAAGAACACATTGGTTATCTAAATAAAGTCTTCGACCCCAGTCAATATGGAAAATCCCCCAAAACAATAGCCATTTTATATATCCCTTCTACAAAATATTCGAAAAACTATTGGATACAAATTAGTGAAATTGTCTAAAAATCGGATAATCATCATCGCATTGATAACACTGATACAGAATGAATAAAATGATGTATGTTGATGAAATCACTCGGTCATAGTATTTCGATGATATTTAACAATTACTAATGGACAATCGTTAACATTGGCTCTTCATTGGCTGCTTGCGATGACCTTATTTTAGTTCGCATATTTTCCGGGGCTCATGTTTGGTTCTGACAACTGTAGCATTAGATCCATAAAATATTTGGATCAAAAACAAATATTAAATAAATTGTTTTTTACATTCATATAAATAAGTATTATAGTTCATATACCTAATACCCTTCTTGGTGTGCGTCATCGTTTTTGACGTATATCCTGGTTTTGGGTAGGTACCTATGTCGTTTATTTTATTTGCTATTTAGACATGTAGCTACCCTTAAATTTGATAAATAGAATCATCAGGATCGTATTCAGCTAAATTCGGAAAGGCTATGAAATTGTAAGTCACAGATTAGGGTTAAAGTTTGTAGTACATTTTTAATGGTTCATTATTGTAATATTTTGATTAGGATTAATCACAGACCTGCCTTTTTTTCCATTTAATCCAACGTAATGTGTTAGAAGGACATTAACAATCGATGACGCACACCAAGAAGTCTATTATAATATGAACTCTAAATGATAATGTCCATGGTCAGGGAAATTTGCTTTGTTTTTTACCAAATATTTTAATTGAGTCTCAAAACCTGTTAAGCAATTTAAAATGATTCAAACAAGGAAAGGAAAATTCTGATTATTAGTTATTTTATTTAGATTGTCCTTCTTACTTTTAACCATTGTGTTTTGGTAAAGGGTAATCTGATTGTGAATTTCACACATAAAACAATGCTTGTCTCTCTCATTCAAATAGTGTTTATATGATCCTTGTCGTACTAGTGTGAACAGTATGACCTACTAAGCTTTTTCGCAATCTGTATAAGTTCACTGTCCTCTACTTTTTTTTATCCACTATCATAGGCGTGCGCAGACTTTTTCATTATGGGGGGGGCAAATATCAAATCGGAGTCTTTTGATGAAAAAACAAAGAGCCGTATCCGCCGAAACATTGCTTTTGCATATTGCCGCCCCGCAATTTCTCGCCATTCATTTTAAGAATGAAAAACTGCTTCCTCTTATCATTGAAAGAACGTTAAAATTCAAAAATTATAAAATGTTTTCAATAGATTGATATTTGAGGAATTGGGGAGGACCGATTAGGGTGGGCCATGGCAATGGCCCTGCCCCTCCTGTAGGCACGCCTATGTCCACTATTTTATGCCGAAATTTATTATTTATAAAATTAACAAAAACAATCTGAATAGTATTTAAATCGTCAACTATGAGGATTATTTGCAAAGTCTGACAACAATGTTTAACTAGCAGATTTGGGGTGGAAAAGTTGGCGTTTCAAATAAAAGGGGATTTTATCGAGATTAACGTATTTCAGACGAATTCCATTATCTCAGTTGAAATCAGTTGGATATTTGTGTATTTCCATTGTTTCTCTTCTTTACTAATTTGCGATGCTTTTAAAAAACATTTGTGTACGAAATTTGAAGCTCGATTTTAAATTGTTTTGCACATTTGATATTCGACTTTTTTTTTACAAAACATTGTTTCCAAATCAAAAGGAAGAGGATGACAAATTGAAATACCGATCATACCTAAAGATATTAATATAGACCGGGAGATAGTGACAGAAAATATTGGGTCATTTGACCAGTATGGCGGTTCTTCAGGGGTTCGGTTTGGTAAATGTGAATAAAAGTGAGAGAAAGGGGAAGGAAATATAATCATTACATTCCCCCTTCCCCTTAAAATATATCCAATACTTTGTAATGAACATTCAAGAAGGGGAAGGGAATATAATCATTGGATTCACCCTTCCCCTTAAGATATTCAATACTTTGTAATGAACATTAATTTATTCAAAAAGGTGAAGGGAATATAATCATTGGAATTACCCTTCCCTTTCTTGATTAACTTGATATGCGCGTTACAAAGTATTGAATGCATTCACTATTCCCATTTTTCAAAAATATCCAATACTTTGTAACACGCATATCAAGTGATTCAAGAAGGGGAACGGCTAATCCAATGATTATATTCCCTTCCCCTTCTTGAATATTCTAGTATGCATTACAATGCATTCATCATTAAAGCAGTGCGATCAACATTTCTTGTTTGAAATCAAACTTAAAAACCAATAAGAGAAAGAAATATATTTACTATTAATATTTTTTTACTGCAACATTTTCAATTTATTTGTATTCCAACTTTTCTTGAAACATGAAGGTGAGTATACATTTACCAAAACGTGTAGGCATGAGTACATATACATTATATTCAGTTCACATAATAATACCTAACTTTTTGGGAAATGTACTCATTTTACGGTAAAAGTGTACATTTCCCAAGAGTGTACATTCAGCGTATCATATACGCTTGTTTAATTTAAGAATCAAATACTTTGACTTTGTTCTTTGATTTTCAAATATTTACAAAATAAATTGAATTTACGTTTTAGTGTCTAAATTTCCCAACGACGGATCTGTTAATATATTCTGTACAATGAGGGATTTATAAACTTTTATCAGTATATCCTCAAGGCCAAATGCTGAGTCAACGAAAAATACTGAAACATCCTTTGACTAAAAATGCAAATCTTTATCTGAAATTAAGTACCGAGGGGTGAACCACCCTGCGAAATACTGTCACAAATTTGCGAAATCACGCGAAATCACGGGAAATCGCGCGAAACACGGGAAATCACGCGAAATTACGAGAAATCACGTGAAATCATGGGAAATCTTGCACAATCCCGTGAAATCATGGGAAATCTTGCACAATCCCGTGAAATCATGCGAAATCTTGCGCAATCATGCACAATAATTAGCAGAATAGTGAAATTTGTCGGTACTAAAGTCGCGCGAAACACGCGAAATCACGCGAAATCTTGCGAAATCACGCGAAATAAAGCGCAATCACGCAAAATCCTGCGGAATTACACTATTTGCGAAATACTGTCACATTTTTGGCATAGTGCGAAATACTATCACAAATTTGCGAAATCACGGGAAATCGCGCGAAACACGGGAAATCACGCGAAATTACGGGAAATCACACGAAATCCCGTGAAATCATGCGAAATCTTGCGCAATCATGCACAATAATTAGCAAAATAGTGAAATTTTCCGGTAATAAAGTCGCGCGAAACACGGGAAATCACGCGAAATCTTGCGAAATCACGCGAAATCATGCGCAATCACGCGAAATATTGCGAAATTACACTATTTGCGAAATACTGTCACATTTTTGGCATAGTGGTTCACCCCTCGTTAAGTACGCTTATGGAATTTGGTTATTCGATGATTTATTGCTTCACCGGATTTATGAATAAACTAGAATCGGTTGTAAAAAGCATGTCGTGTATTAGATAACATTGCAGGAGTAATATTTTGGATAATGTAGACATAACCATAAATATTGGACTTGCAGATTAGGATGACCAGGACCATACTTTAAGACCGAGACATTTTTAGTTACTTTCCTGCTTATCAGAATAAATATTAATTTACCAACCGTAAATACACCTTATCCTCAACAGCCAGGGCAATTCACAGCTAACGGGTTGGCAAAACTTCAAGACGTTGTCAGATCTACTGGTAAAATTCCCCAGTTTGCTTTGACGTTTATTGACATTCGATCATCGTCTGAAATTATTCACAAGTTTTTTTGGTGCTTTTAAATTCATTGTTTCAAGATTTTAAAAAAGTGTGTAGTTAATAAAATGCCGAAGCAACTGAACAGTAAATGTCAAGAGATGGTAACATCTTTGTTAAGCTATTTTGAACGAGAATGCCGAAATGGGAGTCCGCTTCTCCCGCTTACTTCTAGTTTTTTTTAAGTAAAGAAAAAAACTACAGATTGGCAACATCACAATATTTTGCTTTGCAGCGTCCTCGTCTTTTTATAGTAAACAAACTTTATATATTGTAAATTCACAATCCAACCTACAATTTGTCCACCCTTTATCATAGATCCAAACATAGGCGTGCCTACAGGGGGCAGGGTTGGCTCATGGCCCACCCTAATCGGTTCACCTTAATTCCTCAAAATATCACTCTATTAAAAACATTTTATAATTATTAAATTTCAACGTTCTTTCAATGATGCGAGGAAGCAGTTCTTTATTCTTAAAATGAATTGCCAGGGCGGCAATATGCAAAAGCCATGTTTGAGCGGGCACGGCTCTTTGTTTTTTCATCAAAAGATTCCGATTTGATATTTGACCCCCTCTAGTAAAATAGTCTGCGCACGCCTATGGATCCAAACATTGCAAATTTATATTACATTGTATCACCCCAGAGTCCAGAGTCCACCAGTAAACAAACTTTAATACAGTTGTCAGAACCAAACATGAGCCCCGGAAAATATGCGAACTAAAATAACGTCATCGCAAGCAGCCATTCAAGAGCCAATGTTAACGATTGTCCATTAGTAATTGTTAAATATAATCGAAATAATATGACCGAGTGATTTCATCAACATACATCATTTTATTCATTCTGTATCAGTGTTGTCAATGCGAGGATGATTATCCGATTTTTAGACAATTTCACTAATTTGGATCCAATAGTTTTTCGAATATTTTGTAGAAGGGATATATAAAATGGCTATTGTTTTTGGGGATTTTCCATATTGACTGGGGCCGAAGACTTTATTTAGATAACCAATGTGTCCTTTTGGTAATTTTGACAAATTCTGATAATTTGAATAGTAAGTTCGGGTAATTTTCATTTTTGCATCGGCAACACTGGACTATAACCAGTTCATATTTTGTTGCTTTCCATAGAAACTTGACCCTTCTTTTTCATGACATTAATACAGTCATGTAATTTGAACATATAGATATTTAGGGCAAACGGTAGTTTTAGTTTTGGTCCAATATAAATTTTTTTATTAATTACATTTTTAGCAAGTTTGACTTTGTTTACATATCTCTTAACAGTTGACATTTATGGTATCGATATTTGGTTATCGATTCAAAATATCGAATTGTTACTACAAAAATACAATGAACACGCCCACCAGGGCTCACGTTTGCTTCTGCCAACTGTAGACAAAGTAACATTTCACACTTCATTTCAATACCATTCTGATATTATTTATAGTCGACATTATATACAACTAGAGGGTCATTTCTATGAGAAGTACTTTGTTGAAAATTAAAGGATCGCTGTTATATTTGACCAAGTTTCCGCTATTAGAGTTGTTTTAATCTATACATAGTCAAGATTATAATTTAAATTTTAACAATTAAGAGTTTTCAGTTAATATTTTAAAACTTTTAACCATGAGTTGAAAGTTAAAATTCAACATTTGCTTAAAGAATTGCTCCTTATTTCTGAATCATCAGTTCAGTAATCGAAAACCAAAGTCGTGAACAGCGTAGCGTGTATGTACAGCATATAGCACGAGGGTTGCCATAGCAACAAGGGATTTAATCTAGCTAGCACAACAGGGTCTCACTTGGATATTGGACAAAAATCGGGGTGAAAAATAACAACGAGATATGCTGAAAATTCGATTTTAAGTTGACGATTTTTCATAGATTTTCAATAAACATTATCACTTATTTATTTTGAATTACGTTTAGCAATGTCTTTGTGCCATTATAGACGGAACGAAGTACCTACAAGTTTGTTTTAAAATAATTTTCATTTCATAAATTGGAAAACGAATAATATTAAATGCGAAGAAAAATTTGTTCTAGGTGAAATAGTTATTTTCCTAACAAGTGCGGAAAGTGATAATTTCCCGCACGCGACAGCGTTCAAGGGTTGGAAAGACACTTTACGCATGAGTTAGGAACATTATTTTTTCTACGACCGTATATACAGAAAAGCATATCAACCCATTTTTCAAAAGTTATTTCATTCCAACATACATATACAAAACTTCAACCAAAAACACATTAATTATTATAAATATTACTATTAGAAACACAATTTGTTTCATTCTGTAAATTACTTAAAATTGCCGGTCCAGTGGATTTATTTGATGTTAACTGGTAAGTAGATGACGTCGATGAGGATGGCATCGGTTGCAGGTCACATAAAGATGACGATGAAGGTGATGGCAACGGCAAGTCATTTGTAGATGAAAGAATTTTATTTGATATATTTTTGTTATATCAAACCCGGGTGGTTTGATAGTTGTTTTGTGACACTACTCCAAAGAATGAGCACGGTTAAATTAAAATATCTTCATTATTTTATATTTTCAAAAAATTAAAAATGCAACAAAAAGCTAGAAAAGATGTAGATTTTATTTGATGGACTGTTTCGTAAATATTTATTTGCCTGTTGTAACAATAGTTATAACTTCCGAAGTAAAAAAATATCTAATAAGGTCAAAATTTGCATAATTTTACTTTCCCGCACTAGTGCTTTCAAAACTAAAATGCGTGCGGGAAAGTGGGTTAAAACGCACGGTCGTAGAAAAAGTATTTGTCGTAGGGTATTTGAATTTCCTGAAGCAATAAAACTAAGTGATCGGTGAAATTTCATAATTTTTATTCTCCCTCAGATGATTTATTACTTTTTGGTTCAGAAATTTATAATCTCGTTGTCCAATGACAGAAACGACTTTGTCGTGAAATCTCCAGATCTTCATGAGCGGATAAAAGAGATAATCCGATTTCTCAGTAATACACCTAGGTAACTGGTTGGTTATAATTTTTTCCATCCAAAAATATACTGAACATTATTTGTCGAATGACCGAAATGTAATTGTCCTGAACACAGAACAAATGTCGCACTCTTAATTTTTTTTGTAGGGGGTGGCTCTGCTAACTTAATATTAAGTTAGCAGTGCCACTCACAAATAAACATCAGATATCATCACGAATGATATGAATAATTGTCGAGTAATTATCGAAGTCCATCTGACGTAAAAAAACGCAAAAATCTATTCATATACCTTTTTTTGGTAAAAATTGATTTATCATTATTTTTCGGTTCGGAAATCCATCTAATTATTTTTATGGTTACATTTTATATCAGTTTTCTTATAAATATCATAAAATCTTATTTTTTTTTTCATTTTAAGTATTTTTAAACACTCTTTGACGACAAAATGTATTACATTTTAGACATAGTTTTCTCCTGGAAAAAAATTTATATTTGTCAATAATTATATGGAAAACACGTAAAATTTCATTATACTTATCCGCTGTTGCCAATAATACGAAATTTCTTCAAAAACCAGGAAATTCCAAGAAAAAGGTGTTTGCTAGAAGGAATGCATTTTTTGCGTTTTTATACGTCAGCTGGATTTCGACTATTACTCGACAATTATTCGTAACAATTTTGATGCATTTTAATATTTATATATGGGTGGCACTGCTAACTTAATATTAAGTTAGGAGAGCCACCCCATATAAAAAAAACTAAGAGCGCGACAAAATTTTTACGTTTACGACAAATTCTCGACAATTATTGGAATAGGTTTCATCGATTTATTTGCAAGTGGCTCTATAGGGGTGTATATACGCTCCGTGAAACCGATTTGAGCAATGTTATATGTTATCCATTCAGTCTCTTTTTCCAGAGAGATATTGGAAGGATGTAGATCCAGAAAGATAGGAGGAGATAAATCTATAAGGATTTCCATGGGTGCTGACGATGTGGTGTTAATGGTTCAAGCCAGAAACCAGAAAGATTTGTTTTTGTTTTACAATCAAATAACTTCCGGTTCCTGGAAATATTTAAAGGAAGAAATATCGATGCTATGATACAATGCAAGTCAAAGTTTAAGTACCACCCTGTGGAACGTTTTAGGCATAAACAACATCTCCTGGTATTAATGCAAATAGAGAAAACATGCTTTGGTTGTAGACGATAGAACATGGGACATTTAATTTGTCAACGTAACTAAAATGTGGTTTTGTAGCACAAAACGATTCTAGAATAATGAAACCAATCAAGAAATGGTTTCCGAAATAAAATGCATATTGAAATATAACCACATTAGATTATTTGATATAAAATAAAAAATGACACACTTTGATAATAATTTATCACTTATATCTTTTGTTTGCTGTAATGAAGACCGAAATATGAGAAAGCCGAAGAAAACTGGTTAGGTAATAATGATCGTCTCCACTAGCTTTCTGGAAAATACCTAAAACAAATACATGTCAAACGGATATCCAGGGGTGGCATTCTGTTCACCTAGCGAATAGTCTTGAATCGATCTTGTCGATATATGTACACATTCCGTTCACCAAGTTTGGTTGTTTTGGAGTGACAAATAGTTCTAATTTCTGATACCCATAAGGTGTCGCCTACGTATTTTCTACATATTTTCTTGTCAAAATATCAATGTAAAATGTAAAATCCAGGTGACGTCGTTTAACCCGTATCATGGGGTCTGTGAGACACTTGTCAACAAGTGACGCACACCCGCTCCCCCACTTCTTCCTATATCATTCTGCCGTTCCATCTACTTTTAAGTTGGGCCAACAGCAGTGCGCTTGAAGATTTTGAGCGATATAGGTGAACGTACGCGTAAATTATTCCGAGTTAGTACGAAATTGTCTGTGAGACCCCTTTGTACGGGTTGACCTTTAAAATGAAGCTTGTTATTTTTGTAATTTTTGATAAAAATTTAAGAATATCTTTTTGTTATACTCTTGTTTATCAAGCTTCTTTACAGATAAAAGCTGTTTGGTATGTTTATATTACATTTTGAAACAAAAAAAACATGTAAATTCAAAATATGTCAAAATTTTTACTTTTCAAGAATTAATTAAATATTTTCGTGAAAATATGACTTTATTTCATAAAGTTTTTACATATGCTAACTCCTAATATATATATATATATAGGTGTCTCACAGACCCCACTGTACGACATGTCCTAAAAGTGGATCTGTATGGGTTACGGGTTAAAAGCGGTCGCTAGTTTTTATGAACGGAATGTTACCTCTGGTCGTTTCATCTGTTTGAAAGGTGATAAATAGTCATTTAAGTCGAAGCGACAAGTGTAATAATATAATTAATCCCTTTTAGACAGAGTTGGAAGTTCTTCACTCGGTTCTTTATGAAAAATTATCTTTTGAATAAATACCTTTTTCCGAGGGGTAAGCCGCAAGTGGGAGTTTGGTGGAAGTATTTGAAGGTATATGGAAGTTTGGTGGAAGTGCGGTGAAAATAACGAATTTAGAATGGGCATGATGAATGATTTTGAAAAACTGCTCCACGATGTTCTCACGTATATACTTTATCTACAATAAATGTTATTTCTGTAAGAAAAAAGTTTGTAAGGGAAAAATTCAATTTTAAAAAACTCATTTCAAATTATGCGCCAAAACGCTAAAATAGTAATGGCGTCTGTCTATGACATCATCCATTCGTAAATACCATTTATAGGTGATCTGTGTCGATAGGTTATCTATGATCTGTGGTCCTGTGGTAAAGTCGTCAAAGTCAAACCATAGATAGATTATATTTCTCTATGAGTCAAACTTCAAACACTTGACACATGAACCAAGCAAAGCCAACAAACAACAAAGTAAATTCAAAATAGATGTTCGGATCATAGATATTTGCGAAAGTACGACGTCACTTTCTTCTGATTTGTGTTTGAGATAAGATGGCGGATGGTTGAATTTTGTGCTTATATTTTTAATAAAATAAATGTTATGACACATGTAAAATAAAAATACAGGATTTCTTTAGAATCTCTGTATCTTATATAATTATATCAAATCAATATTTTAGTGATTCTTAGTGACTGTCATTATGCCTATTATTGAATAGGTCATTATACAGGGTGTTAATGAATAGGTGTAACAAACTGAAAGAGCGCGTAGAAAATGCAAAAATTGGCGTAAAATTTCCTGTCGACACAGGTCGTTGGAGATTTAGGTTTCGAGATACAGGGTGTTAAAATTACCCATACAACTGGTAAAATAAAAAAAAATCAATGCTATTGAGTGTTTTCAGAAATTATAAATTTTTGTGCTCGTTATGGAAGCGTGTTGCTTTACAAAAAGGTTGCATGGGTTCTTACATTGTCATTTATCTTGAAAACAGTCCGCCCTACAACAAAAACGTATTTGGAAGTTTGGTGGAAGTATGTGGAAGTTTTTTCGAATGTGGAAATAGGTGTACGAGATTTTTGCCGGCGGTTTACCCATCGCCTTTTTCATTAATACATATGAATGAGAAACAATATTATTATGGTTCGAATAAGCCGGCTGTGCTCTGTTCAGATTTCATTTATGCCTGATGTAAGCAATAAATGTTTAAGCAGATCCACTTGGTTTCAGGTAGACCATGTGACCACCGAATAATAAATACAGTCTGTTAAAAGGTGCAGAAGACATACAAATTTTAAATTCTTTGCAGGTTATCGTCTCTTTAAAACACATCAACAACATTAATTATGTCAAATTCTTATAAGCCAGTGGAGTAGTACGAGGGGTTTGTGAACTTTTATTGAAACACCTTGTATTTAGACATTAAGACTTTTGTATGCAATTCTTTATTAAATTTCCTATATAAAAGGTACTCTATGTTAAACTCGATAGAACACTCCACATTGAATATTATTTAATTTTTATTAAAGCAAAGTTATCAAACAATTTTCATTAAAAAATATATTTGTAATTATCAACATTCTTTTATGTTCTATAAACCCCATTTTGCAGAAGCAATTACATATTTCACTTGTCACTATACACGCGCAAACATCCTTTGTAAATAAATATCACCGCCAGCATATTTTCCAACCAACCCCTGCGATTGTTCCCTAACAAAATGGTTTAAGGGCCGGCAGCATAGTCGTCCCATCGATTTTATAAAGGAGATTCGTTCATAGAATTTTATCACAGTTATTATTATTATTGCTTTCATTTTTGTTTACCTCAAAAGATCAATAGTCATACGACATACTACAAAAAGGAATTCATTTATAGTTTTTTTTCACGAACTAAGAAACTGACTTGACTTAGGCTACATTCTTTTTAAGTTATTGTAAAGTTTAAGAACGTCATATATACTGTTATAATCAGGCAAAACTGGAAATCTATTTTGGGAAATAAGCTGTAGTAAAAAGGAATTCATTTATATAGTTCTTTTCACGATTTAAGAAACTGACTTGACTTAGGCTACATTCTATTTAGGATATTGTAAAGTTAAAGAGCATCATATTATCTTCTTATTATCAGACAAAACCGGATATCTATTTTGGGAAATAAGCTGTAGTAAAAAGGAATTCATTTATAGTTCTTTTCACGAATTAAAAAACTGACTTGACTTAGGCTACAATCTTTTAAAGATATTGTTAAGGTTAACGTCATGTTATCCTCTTATATTCACACAAAACTGGATATCTATTTTGGGAAATAAGCTGTGTTAAAAAAAGAATTCATTTATATAGTTCTTTTCACAATCTAAGAAAATGACCTGACTTGACTTAGGCTTGAGATATAATAAAACCAAAAAACTTTTCGGATTTACCGTGCAAAGCCAAGTATTTATAATAAGAATGACACAAAAGTCAGGTAATAATTTATTATACGACCCTGTCACGGCTAATACTTTTATAGCTTTATCGCATGTCATTATCCCATCTCAGGTTAGGTCAGTTTCTTAGATAATGAAAAGAACGATACCCGGTATCGTAGTTTATAAAAAATATTACTGACTCCCAAGTTGTTGAAGTGAATTATTATAGGTACTCAATTTTCAGAATGTTTTCTACATGCATTATTTTCAAGATATTGTAAAGCTTAAGGGATTGGTGAGTTTATATCAACGGAACATCACTAAAACGCACACAAGAACATCATATTTATCCTCTTATGATCACGATCAGACAAAACTGGATATCTATTTTGGAATATAAGCTGTATTACTTTCTCCCGGCAAATATAAAAGCGTCAACTCTAACATTTGATCGATACAATGCCAGTTTTAGTGAACCACTTCATTTTGAAAACATATAACAACATTTTGTCTTCTCTTGCTCTTCTCGATAATTTATATTCTCTTACTTGATTATGACTTACACTTTGGTGATGTAAATTTTTATTTCTTTAATGTTAAAGACATAATATCTATTAGAAAAAAGACTACATACAAACAAGAATGCATCCAAAGGTGTCTTCCATGTCTGGAAGGAATTTTACTAGACTTATAGTAATTTTTGGTATTCGGCTACTTTTTATATTCGGCCGGATACTGAATATTTACATATAATTCAATTAAGCCGAATACCGAATACTTGAGTAATATATTTTGTTGGAGTGAAGCACATTCTAAACAGGCAATATTTTTAGTGCAATATGTGGCTGCAATATTGGCAACTATAGCCCAGCCAGCATGACATTTCAATTGTAGCATATGGGTCTGCCATATACAGATCACGTAATTTCTTATGGAACCTTCCTGGATTACACAAGTACGACAAGGAAAATATGAGAATAACAGCTTGAAAGAGAGATAAAGTATAACTGTTTGCGCGCATCGGAGGCGTGCACTCAGGTCTAGGGGATGGCCGAATGTTGATTGTCCTTTACAGAGAGAAAGAGAATTCACTAGTAGGTGGTATTCAGAACTTGAAAGAGAGATAAAGTGTAACTGTGCGCGCGCATCGGAGGCGTGTACCCAGGTCTAGGGGATGGCCGAAGGTTTATTGTCCAGGAAGGTTCCATAAGAAATTACATGATCTGTATATCTCGGCAATATTGTTTCCATCACTATGGCCAATTAATGTAAATAATTTGTTTCGTAGACGGGCTACACAATCGTGCAAGAATAGCTGACGAAATCATTCGCGTCGCAGCGACTTATATTGTTTTAAACAAAAAGTTAAAGAAAAAGAAGAACACGAAACACCGATGCATATCAAATCCAATTTCCAATTTATTTTCACATTACATGAGGAAAAGTCAGATTAACCCTTAATTTATAATTTAAACCAAGATATACATTAATTAAGTAAAATTAATAAAACTAAAATCATGCGAAAAAGTTATTAATTATATTTGAATAAACATAAAGCCATCCATACTTCATATTTTATTTATTTTCGTAACAAACAATTGCAGTAGCGTCTTTAAAATTGCATGTTTTGGCATCAATGCATTCAGGCAACTGACAACTTCCAGTATTTACCACTAATAAAAGCGCGGCATTTTTAAATTTTCAAAAACCCACAAAAACCCAGGAAAAACCCACTGGGTCGTTTTTTCTAAAAAAAAGTAGGCTTTTGCACAACCCTGGGCGTGGGAGGGCGGTAAGTACATTACAAGGTACTGAGATATGGTATATCCTTTAAAACCCGTATTTTTCAAGAAACAATCAGTCATCATGACTATTATGTTGATGAGAATATTGACAAAACTATACAAATGAAAAAAAGAGGCCTGAGTTTGAAATAATAAAATCGAAAAAAAAAAATGGATAGACGCCCTACTTATTTAGTACTTCCTGTGCTAAATTAATAGTTTGTACGTCAATGAACTGAAACAAGTCCATCTATAATCGTCCCCTATTCCAGCACCTCCAGTTCTGACACTTGGAACTGAGTCAAAGAAAAGAAGGGACAAAAGTTTTTGCTTTCTCTTCGAATTTGTGCTTTTGCTATTTTAGGGGAGAATAAACTTTGTATAGTGGGTTGTGTGTTTGTTACAGGTATAAAACGGCGGACAGGTGCTAGAAGGTGTAGAGAGAAGAGACGAAAACAATGAATTGTTTAATCAGAGCACGTATCTAAGTCTATAATAGATTAAGTAGCTCGATGTTGCGTTAAAGAAGAATAAGAATTAAAATGTCATTATACTTTTATGAATATGATTCGTTTACTTGTACAGAGCAATCTGTAAGTATACTTGCCGTAATAGATATTGTGCGAACTGTAATTCGATACGATACCGTCATAGTCCGCAATATAACTTAAAGGGGATATACGATTAGATAGCTGCATTAAAAATATTACGTCCACTATACCTGTCCAAACTGACGCAACTTGCTTTAACAAAATATTGATGCTAAGGGTGGAAATATGAAATTGTTTTTTCACAGTAATTTTTTGGTACGGTTTTTAGATAAACAAACGTAAAAATTTGAATAAAGAGGTTTTGAGGGGGGTGGGGAAACACCCTATAATTTTTGATCTCATTCGAAAGAGCAATCATTCCCCTTTCCAAAAATGTATAGTTTTCTATCTTTTGTTTCATTAACCACAAAGATATTCGATGTTTCATGTAGTAGTACATCTTTAATTACGTGAATAATTGCCAACAAATCTGACAAACAGTTTATTTAGTAAGAAAACATGATAACATTTTTCAATGCATATGAAGGAGAAAGAACAAAAAAGTTACAATAAATGCTGCATATGCCCACCCTCTTCGTTTATGCATAACTGTAAATGAAATTTTAAATTTCTTGCGGAATGTTTTCAATAATGTTCCTGATATTATTTTTTAGTTCTGCTAAATTGTTAGGCTTAGGATTGTAGCACCTATCCTTCACATATCTCCTGAGAAAAAAATCTGGGACAGTTAATTCAGGAGACCGCGGTGCCCATTCAATCGGTCCAGCTCGACCAATCCACTTATCATTAAAAAACGTTTTTAATGAATCTCGTGCTATTAACGAATAATGTGGTGGTCAAAATTGGTGATTTTGTTGTTCCAGAACTTGACCTCCATTTATTGACCTACAACAAAACGGAAACCAATCCAAAAATAATTATCAACGCCTTTCGCAGTACTATCACTCACTATCCTGAGCACGTTCCTATTTACACAGACGCATCAAAAACAGACTGTGGAATTGGATCTGCCATTGTTGCGCCCAACATAAGCTTAAAATACAAACTACCACCAGAATCAACAGTTCTGACAGGAGAACTTCATGCAATATATAGGGCACTGAGTTTCATCAAAACAGAATGTGAAAGGAAATTTTTGATAATTACTGATTCCTTGAACTCATTACACAAAATATCAAAACTATACAGTCATCATCCTATTGTCAATATGATCAAAACAAAATTATATGAATTGAAGAATAAAAGTATCGTATTCCTATGGGTTCCCTCACATATAGGATTGGTGGGTAACGAAGAGGCCGATAAATTGGCAAGAGAAGCAGCAAATGATAATAGATTAATTCCACATTTCAATCAATATCAATATCTACTGTCAAAGGAGTGTCAACCGTATTGTGAAGTATGTGAGCATCCCATTACAATTAAACATATTTTGATTGAGTGTCCGCTATATAGTGTCGCAAGGTTACAGCATCACCTACCGAACAATTTAAGTGCAGTGTTCAACGAGTGCAGTGTTCAAAGTTTAATACAGTTTTTAAAGGATTCTGAGCTTCTATACGAAATATAATTATTCTATTGTTCAACTAATATGTACAAAATAATCATTCACTGTCCCACCGCTAATAACCAATATGGTTGATGCGGAAATAAAAAAAATAAAAAAAGATAGAAAACTATACATTTTTGAAAAAAAAATGATTGCTCTCTCGAATGAGATCAAAAATTATAGGGTGTTCCATTTAAAATAATACATATTTTCCCCTTTGAATTTGACCAACATTAGTAAAACACCCTGTGTTGATGGAATGAAATACTAGCCAAGCCTAAAAAAATCTCTTCGATAAACCAGTGAAAATAGTGAAAACCCCATCTCTTTGGAGCAATTAATAAGCTGGGCATTTATGTTTAAAATCAGTCACTCTTATTTGGGACACCCTGTATAATATAATATAATAAGAAATGCAGAATATTATTAACTCTCACTTATCTAGTACTGTACCAGTGTACAACCTTAAATATTTACTATATCTCAATACGACAGTCAATTTGACTATTACACGTTTTAAAAAGAATAAATAATTGAATTGTATGTTCTACACATGCCGACCAATAACTTGATATCTGATAAAATACAAGCAATGTGGTCAAGCATGGCTAATATAATATATCACACATAGGAGGACTGTACGAACACTGTTGCCACTGTGACAGGATCCGTTCATTCTAAAAGATACACTCGAAAGCCAAGATTGCCAAGCATAGTAAGTGTATAAAATTTAATAAAATAAAATTTAATGTTGTTTGTAGCAATCATAATTGTTTACATAAAAATACCTCGAAAACTGCTTACCTGGCAATTGTTTAGTGATTTAATTTTGAAAACAGCTTACCTGCAACAAAAAAAAAACGTCAATAAATGTCTTAAAATCACAATGAATTAGACCACCTAACATTATTAATAATTACTGACATTCATTAGTTTATATTTGGATGTTAAATAAAACCATTCTCAGCTTTAGTTGACCATTACAACTTGATATGTTTAGTTAGAATACACATAAAGACCTTCCCAGGTCAAATATTACAAAATAACTTCTTTTGTAATCTTGTAATCACGTTAAAATTACACAGTATCATGTATCATTTTTGTTGTTCCGTTTTAGAACTGAATACGTTCAATTCATTACCTAATTATAATGGGTACAATGGAAGATGCATGCTAATACGAATTTGATCCCAGCTAATAATTTTGCTTCAGCCTCGGCTTCAGCTACAATTTCAAAACAAACGTATTCACATTGTATTTTACAAATAAATTTTATATATCGACTGATTTTTCCATCGAAAAGGTTGAAATTACTACCGCCTCTAGATTAAATTACAAGGGGATCGATTATCCCGGTTGGCATTACCACGCTGAGACAAGATCTTTAATGTATACTCTACACATCAACATTTTTGCCCAAGAGATTTAGACTTCTGTTCTGATCTAAGTCTGTAGCCTGATCAGGCTCTTAGTGGAACTGTTCCAGGTCTTTAAGGCGTTAATTACCTGATTTGCTCTAAGTATAACTGTTCCAGGACTATAATGCGTTGGTGACCTGATCAGAATCTAAGTAGAGCTGTTTCATGTATTTAAGGCATTGATGAACTAATCAGGCTCTAAGTAAAGCTGTTCCA
>CAJUYG010001488.1:54237-67015 GCA_910591675.1 Galerucella calmariensis
TGATCAGGCTCTAAGTAGAACTGTTCCAGGTATTTAAGGCGTTGGTGGACGATTACTCTGCATCTGCAGATATGTTTTTTACCGTCTCATCTGCATCATCGCAGAATCTGCATGCTCCACTGTCTCCTTTGTCTATCTTGCAGAGATGGTATCCGGGTGATGTGTCCAATGGAAATTACTCTGAGATCAGATTTCTAATGCTCCAAGAGCAATTTAGAGTAGTTAGCAGAAAGCCGGTTCAACCTCTTCGGATTTCTTCCACGATGCGTATTTTTGAGGTACCACAAAATGGTTATAGGTCCGATAAAGGAAGTACAACCTACTTGTTTTTTTACTTTGATGTGTCTAGCCAGTTGGCTAAGAGATGGTTTGCATTTCAAGTCTTTGCAGAAAATAGTTTGACTGCAAAAGATGTGGCATTTTGTGGAGACAATATCAACGAAAATTTTGCAGCTAGGCGAGGCACTAATAATGTGTTAGTGAAATTACAACACCTCTGGAAAAAAACATTAAAAGTTATTGGATACGGTGCCCATATAATTCACAACGCCATAAAGCCTGCAGCAAATTACTTACCCGTAGCTTACGTCATTGTATTTTTTTATTTCTAGTCAAAATTTTGTATCTCATTAAAACGCTAGTCCTTATCTGTTATAGCCACTTTGTTTACGATGACATATAAGCGTTGTTCATTGTTAGGAACAAATAATATCAACAGTCAATCTGAGACAACTATACCTGAATGTATTATTCAATTTTTGGATTGCCATTTTAAATTTTTTCAACAGACATATTTTTCCACTGTCAAAAGTAAACTATATTTCAACAAAGCAAAAGGCAGTAAAGTCAAAAACTAACTTTTTTTTAAAAAGACTTGAACTTACTACCTGCCTGACAGTGAAACCGATCAGGAGGTGGTCGACCCTGGGGTTGGCCTTGATAGTAGACGGAAGTTACAAGACATTCTTAACAATAGAATTAAAATTGTAAGTTTCATTTGTACGGCTAATATAATAAATTCGTCATTTTAATTGGGTCTATTTCGTTTTTATATCGGCATTCAAATAAATGTTTTTTTAAACGTCAGAAAATCAGCAATGATACAAATGTACATAAAATTTATTGTTTTCATTATATTGGATTAGAGATCGCTCTGGCTTCGCTCGGTGCCCCTTAATATGTATTTTTTCAACTTTCAACAGCTTTTTTAAACCCGTTCAATCCTCTAGTCTAAACGAATCATTATATTCGAATAATTATAAAAAGACGAATTTACGTGTACAGTAGTCGACAATTATTACTCATAGATGTACTAGGCAAGTGGGATAGGGATATAGCAAGAAGCGCTTACTGCGCTACCTCTGCTGCAGGCAGCCAATGATTCAATTGAACCCAGGTTTGTGTTTAATAAACCCTACAAAATACAAATAAAACAGAACACAGAGCCAGATGCTGCAAATGCAATACGCATATATACTGCTCAAAAATCAAAGAAGGCTCAGGATGTGGAGTTTACTCGAGAGTGCTAAGCCTAAGGATTAAGTGGTGAATGGGAAACAATACCAGCGTGGTTCAAACAGAACTAACAGGTATCTCAATTGCCACAAAAGAACTAACCTGAAAAGAAATTTCTAGCAAAAACATAACAATCTGCACTGATAGTAGACAAGCCCTATTAGCCTTGAACAGACAACATGCTCAATCTCTTAGGAGATGGGATGGAATTAAAGAATGCAGTCTTGCCAAGATCACCCTGGGCGACCCTAGGAAGCTGGCGCCGAAGAAATATTTGGCGATGACCAGAAAAAACCTACGTTTAACAGTAGGATTTCTGACTGGCCACTGTCAACTAAGGAAACACCTCCATACTATGGGGCTAGTTGACACACCCCTAAGCAGGATGTGTGAACAGGAAGATGAAACTGTCAGGCATGTCTTATACGAGTGTCCGAGGTTATCGTCAATAAGAGAAAGAGTGTCGTGTTTGGTGAGTCTTGGCCTACACCTGCCGATATAAAAGAGATGTCTCCTAGTGACCTGCCAACTTCCTGGGAAGGACAGGATGGACGATGATATAGGAGGACAGCTCCTCGGGAGGATGTACAATGGATCACATGTGGCCTAAATTCTGTGAGTCTACACTCACTCTCGCTACTCTACAGATACAGATAGATATCGATATCTAACGTTTCATATCGACGGCTATTGGTTGAGCATATTAGAGCGCACTTTCAACCAGTGTAAAACACTCAGTAGCGTGCAAGCTGTACAGTCGTGTTGAATAGTTTTGTTAAAAATAATGTTATTGTTAACTTTCGTCAAAACTTCTATTTAATGTTTTATTCCAACAAATTTGAGTATAAAGAAGTGCGTAAATCTGACCAATCATTAGGTCGTAAAAATGTCGAATTAAATTGAAATCGCTCCTCTTAGTTTAAAAACAATGTATAATAGTCTCTTTTATTTTTGTATTAACTTCACTTTCTTGGCTCCTTGCCAATCACTCTTTTCACTTTTCGCTCGTATCTGGACTATAAATAATTTTATTGTGATTCAGATTTAAGTAGTTCAATTCTACTATGCGTGGGTACAATCTTGATTAATGTGCACACCTCGATATAAAAAGAAAACGTAATTATTATTTGTTGCAACTAACTAATTCTTTGATAGTAGTTTGTACAACTAGTGCGCAAAGCGTCACTTTTCCCACTTGCGCAGAAGTTTGTGGCACGAGCCGTAAGGTGAAGCGTAAGGCAAATCTAGCGAGTGGTAATAGTGATTTGCGTACAAGTTGTACACAATATTTTTTCTACAACCACTTTTATTAACCCTTTCGGTACGATTGACGGATATATCCGGCAAAAATAAAAGTGCGTCACGGACGAATGACGGATATACTCGTTATATGTTCAAATTGCTCTCCAGACTACCGCCAGTTATATCCGCCGCTAATGAAAATGTATGCTTGTGTACAGACTACTGACTTCTTTATCCGTCACAAAACATCGTTTTAGGTGTACGAGTGTCGGATATATCTGGCACCGCCGAATATAGCCGACAGTCGGCATCTCCCGAACTGCTAACGTTATTTATGTTCAGTATTTTTTATTGTTCATTTATATAAATAATTCCATTTGCTTTATTGAATAAACATGCCTTTGGTATAGATCTATTGCTATTTTCTAATTTAAACATGAATTCAAGTTGAACAAAACCTAACCTTGTAACATGCTGTTCAGCTGTTACGTTTTTCGCCTGAAAAAATATTTCATTTAGTGAATTTTTTGGCTCATTAGCCACTCCGAAATAAAACATTAATTTTTATCAAATTCCCCTTCCATTTATGTCTGTAATGTTCGAAATTTCCATTTTCGAGTGGACTCTTTCTTTCCTCTAACTGCCACAGAAGGCAACAGTTAATTATATTTTATTTTTAATTTGTGGTGAACAATTTTCTATTGTCTGGTTGGTAAGTTAATTATTGTATTTTCCTAGGTTATTTTCTAGTGCTTACAGCTTATCTATATTTATTGCTTATTTGCTGATTTGCATTTTTTTGTGTATTTGAGGAACAAAACGAATAGAATAAAACAGATCACTGTTAAGTTGTATTTTAGCACGTGGAATTCGGGTTTTGTATGCGCTATAGCATAAGCTCCTTTTTCACCTGATCTGTTCTATTTATTCGTTCCTTCCAAATGTATTTTTCTAGTTCCTTATCCCTGTTTTCTCTTTTTTTTCCGCAGCTCTGCAGCCGGCAAGTTGTATTTTTAAGGCAAGTTCAAGGCAAATGCCCAGCAAGACATCTCAAGTTTTCCTGTCCCGTGCACGAGGTCCACAGTTGAAATCGAAGAAATTACCGCCACTGTCGCCATCGCGCTAAGAGCTGCAAACATCCTCAGCCCTTTAAGATAAGTTCCTCCGTCTTATCTATAGCGTGTGTAAGATTTGGATTTTGCGTGTTAATTACAATTGGTATTCTTTTCGTTAAATTTTTGAAATATTCAATTTATGTTGAGTTTCAAATAATACAATAAATAATTATTATTTCACTCTTTGTATTGATTATTCAATAATCATTAAATTGGATAAACGGGAATAACTAGATTTATTTTATTTTTTCTGTAACGTAAATTTCATTTCTTACAAGGTGTTTCCAGCCTTCCACCTTTTGTTTCTTGTTTGAGTTGCTTCGTTCGATTAAAAAGCTGGTGGCGTCCAATTTAATATTAATTGTACACCCCATCCCAGTGATGGGGATGAAGTCTTCAGCTACTTTTCAGGAGCTTTCGATATTTTCAGGTGTTCAGTTACTGGACTATAATATACTATTTCATAGATTTCCGTGTAAAGTTAATTAGTAAATTCACAATAACCTGCCTGGTTAAAATAATTAGTAAATCTGAAATGTGTTTGCAAGAACAAAACATTTGCATAATTTTAATGTACCCTCGACGGTTTCACGATCCAAGTTTCGAGTTTTGGAAACAAGAAACAATGTGTCCACACCTCGGTCCACACTGATCAAAATAACTTTGAGAAACCAAAAATGTTTACCAATGCTACTATTTCCTTTCAACTTTGACGCTAATTTTGGAAACAAGTTATTTATAGGAATTTTAGTTGTTGCAACCATAATTAATGGAGAACTTATAAATAAATTTATGCCAACAACATTCAAAAAGAAATTTCAGGAAGAAGCAACATAAACATAATGTAGCTTAAGGGAGCTGCTCATAACAGAAATTTACAAAGGACACCTACTACTTAATTATTTTAAATACACTAAATGCTTGCCATCATGTCCTTAACTAAAGAGAAACATTAAACAACTTAAACAGCAATATAACGTAATTATTATTATTATTATTAGCTACTGCTATGTTTAAAGCAATAAAAGAAGAAGCTTCATGAAGTCTAGCGCCTTCGAAACGTCGTAAAATAGCGGTATTTGTTATTGACTTGTTGCAGAATCCATAAAATACAATAAAGGTTATAAATAAACAATGTATTTACACTGAAACAATTGTTTTAACTTTGTTGGACAGTGAATGAAGTTAATCACCCGTACTTTATTATATAATCACTTTCAAATTAAAATTATAATTATTTGTGAAATGAGGGTCAAGAGATTTTTTTTATTTCGGATATTTGCGAAAGTTTTCGAGATATAGGCGAATAACAAATCCCAGTTTTTTTTGAATTTTGCGCGAAAGTGACACCTTCGAAACTAAAATTTTTGCGGTTAAAACGCACGGTCGAAGGAAAATGAAATTCTGTACAAAATTTGCTTGTTTATGATTGAAATTACGGTTATAAAATGAACATTTATCGAGGTTGTCGTAGAAAAAGTTTAATTTCCTTTCAGTTTTTTTTTTACCTAGGAATTGTACTTTAGCTCAGAACAATAATCATTATTAGACGCCATTATAAGAGCGGAGGAGTTGAAATGAAAATTGTAAGGTATAACCTAATCATACCTAATTTTTCATTACAGTATATTTTAAGCGAGATTTCAATTACCAAGAGTCAAAAACTTTACTATAGTCACGAGTTTTCTGAGGCACGAATGGAGCGCAGCCTTAGAAACGAGTGACTGAAGATGTTTTTGATAATAGGTGAAAGGAGAGGAGGAGCAATTAAAGGATAAAGAATGAAGCTTCAATGAATGCTTTAACAACTGTAAAAATTGTTCGGCCACGGTTTGTGATGTTGAATAAATATATCAAGTAATGGGGGGGATTTTCGAACAAAATTTGTATGAGGAACAACAATTTGAAACAATCGAGCAGCTCAAAGAAAGAATGCAGTTTGTTTGGAACAATTTTGAACAGGGTGCAATAAATGGGGCTATCAATTTATGGCGCAGACGACTTCAAGAAGTGGTAAACAATAATGGTGGCCACATTCATAATATTTTACTCTAAGTTTTAAAGTTACTAAACTGTATTCATAAATGTGTTATTTGTTAAAATGTTATTTAATAAAAAAGTGGTATTTCGCGAGTTCGGTAATTTCGGAAAATTTCCTTTTTACGGAAGTGTTCTGGATAGTTTATCTACCGAAAAAGCATATTATGTAGTACAATTTTAGCTAAAACAGTTTTCATTTGCAACGAGCTCTAATGCACTGTTATATATTTTTTTTATAAGTCCGACCCTGTACATTATTTTTGCTTCCAAATTTACTGTCATGTTGAGGGCATATTAGGTTATTAGCCCTGCAAAAAGAAAATAAATCGCCCAAAAAACAAAAAAAATATTTTCAATTAAAAAATGTACTCCTTCACTTCGGCCCACAGTGTATAAGTACGCATAATAGAAATTTGACTCTTTTTTGAGTACTTCAATACCCAAAACAAACATTCCGTTATATTTTTAATGCGACGGCTTCAGCAACCGTTGATACGTGTTTTGTGAAATTTTATATTGCTGTTTTTCAACAGAATAGATGGCGGAGACTTTGGCAACCTTTAATGGCAAATCTTAGGCTGAAATTGGTAGGTATATTATGGTCTTCGAACAAGATTCGAGAAGACACATTAATAAAACTGGGAGAATACATACTTCACACGAGTTAAGATAGCATATTTTGGAGAACATATTCACTTGATGAAAACGTCAGGTGAGGATATACCGGACAAAAAATAAAAGTGGTCTAGAATGGTAAAAAACTGTAAAGAATCCCTTGATAGACTGGCTTAAGCCAACACAGTGTCTATAGTATGAGTGCCAGCACATGAGTTGATTGCTGGTAATGAGATATCGGATCAATTAGCAGAAGAAGGCTCTTAAGAAGCTGTTCTGTGTAATCTCAAAGGATTGTATAAGAGGGGGGATCGAGAATTGGCTAGATAAGGAGCACCAATCCAAAGGGAGACTGACACAAGGTCACTCATTGTATGGAGTTTTCTAAAAAAAAAGGTAGACAAGTAACTCTCAACGTGGCAATTGAAACTGGACAAGCGAGATTTGAAGACAGTTACCTGGTCTCTGGACACTTACTCTGAGGAAACATCTGCACAATATGGGAAGAAAATGATGCTAAATGGTGAAATACTCAATCACATAAAGAAGACACGAAGCTTCTGGGATGGAAGTAGGCAACATTGGAGATGGTTCACAGATTTAGTTCAAGCACCTGGGCTGGTTAGCACTCGAGTGAGCACAAAACGAATGAATGCCGAATTTAGAAAATAAACTAAAAATGTGTTGCTGATTAGAAAGAACAAAATCATTAAAATAACTCAATTGTTTTTCAAAATAATCTTCATTTCTCAAAAAAGACGGACCTATTTTCAGCCACTAAAAATCGCACGAAGGGCTCTGACCCCTTCTAGCCCCCTCCTCGTACCGTTTTAACAACAACGACCGAACGACAGGTCGATCGTCGACCTCTAGGGTAGACCCATGCATCCGATGGAATTTTCTACGTAATATTACGACCAAACAAATGATATATTGTCACGAGCAACTGTGTAGACCGACTGCGTGAAACAAGATAAGACATAGACCTACGGGGACTGGTTCATAATGTAGAAGATTAGGTTAAAGTAGAGTTTTTTTTCTAGATTGGTACACCAAAAAGGTTGTACGTGATATCAAATAAGCCCGGTGAACGGTGAGATTTTTTTTATGGAAGCATGTATAATGTTCTGGAACATGAAACTTCCAGCATATTTTAGATTTTTTTTTGAAAAATTTATAGACTTGTTCCAGCTAAATACATGTATTCGCCTATATTATTTTATTTGAAAAACTTTTATATTATTCTTACACTTAACACCCTGTATATCAATTCAACAGAAAAAAAGGTTATTTAGGATAATATTTTATATTTTGATAAAGCCCAACAGGGCATATTCAATATCGATCTGGATAAAACGTTCTGTGAATTTGACCTTGGTTTATTTTTAGATTCCTTGCTTATATACAAACACAAAAGACATGAAGGTATTTTTTGATCATGTATTTTCATCGGTTGGTCTCCTAGACAACTAGGCTATGGGAGAGCTGGTACCTTAAGAGCAAATAGAGTGCCAAAAGGAGCCAATTTTTCTGATCCCAAATTATTCGCTAAAACAAGCAGGGCAACAATGGAGTTCAAAACCGATGGAAAGTTAGTAATCGTGCGTTGGAATGATAATGCCGTTGTGTCTAATTTTAAGAGAGTAGTAGCTCCCTGGGTCCTATTTTCTGGAGGAATTTTAGGATATCTGCAGGCTTCAACTAGGTGCTGTGCAATTTGAAAGTGTGTTGATGAAGGTTTCTCCTTCCATGCCACAATGTGGGAGCCACATAATCTACATTTTTCTTCCTCCTCTGTCCCGCTAGGGCCCGTGGTAAAACTCTTAGCGCAGTTTTACTTTGACTTATGCATTAATTTGATCTCAACAGGTTGTAGTCGCCCTGAAGAAGCTTTGATTGTCTAAGCCCTACTAGATCCTTCCAATGGTCAGATTTTCTTTTTTATTGCATTGGAGACGATTCTGGAAAAGGGTTCAGGCCTCCAAAGGGGTATTTTTGCTAGTTAATTTCCTTCTATTCCAGTGTGCCCTGGAATCCACATAAAGGTGACTATATTGTTCTCGCCTAGGCATCTCCGCACCATTTTGGAACTGATTACAGAAGAGCTCAGTGCTTTAATTGCTGCTTGAATATCCGAAGTTATGAAAATCCTTTGCCTTCTGGTGCCTATATCAATATTGAACTGGGCGCACTTTCGTATGGCGTGAATTTCCGCTTGAAAGATACTAGTGGTTTTTCTCAAGCAGAGTGTTTGACCGCGCAACGTTGGGATGAACGTGACCATTAATTACTAAGCTCTCTAAGTATACTATAGTATATTATTAAACGAGCAATTCATGATAGCCATTATTCACGCTGGGTGACGTTTGCGTCCCGAGCCGCAGGCGAGGGGCGCAAGTCACCCGAGTGAAAATTAGCCATAAATTGCGAGTAGAATACTATACTTTGTCCACGGCCCTTGATTTCTTTATTAAATAAAAGTCAACTAATCTCCAGTTCATGAAGATATAATATGTAGATTTTCGATTTTTCTGGCAGCAGTTCTATAGTCGTTAATTTCGCCGCTTTTTTTATTTTAGTTGGTGTACAAGAACGTTCATTTCCACTATCCGAATTCAATGAATTCATCGTTGCAGTAATATAGCAAGTTCGTAACAATTTGGTATTACTAACGTCAAAATTAAATAATTTGACATATATAGAGATGGGCGATACTGTGTAAAGTATCAAAACAACGTACCGTTATAAATACATTGTTTTGAAATACTTAATATTAGAAAATATCGTTATGAAAAGTATCAATACTAAAGATTTCGATATTTTATCGATAAGATATATTTCAGAAACAAATTTCCTGAACAAAATACACAGATTTAAAAGTTTATTTCATATTGTACCCCCATCTTTAGTCGTGAATTATGAACCATAATACACTCCAGTGTATTATGAACCATAATTCACTCTAGTAGATATATGGGTACCATATACCTTTTGTTAGGAGGTAAAATATCGACTTATTATTAGGTGGTCGTGGACAAAGTATTTTTTTAAAACGTTATAATGTGTTATAATAGTATTTAACTATTATCTTTGACATCTAACTTCTACCTAGAAGACATTAGAGAGCACAGCTTATCCCGAGGCTTATCCCCTCGCTAGAGGTTTTACCCATCCACTTTCCGCAACGAGAAGTCCGCGATATTACAAAATTTGAATTGATTGAGTAAATCGGTTATGATAATAACCCTTCTTTACGTTTAGCTACCTTCTTTGGCAGTTTATAGACCGGGGAAGTGAGGATATAAAATGGAAAAGATTTCCACCGCAGATTTTACTTTTTTAAACGAAAGTATATGTAGATTTCTAGATTTGTGAGAAGATTCTCGAGCTTGCGATGCAGCTTGCAAGTATAGCTTGGAGCTCGTGAAATGCAACAGTTTTTCCTCGAGTTTTTCGTCCATAACTTTTTTAGATTTGATTGTACAAAAAAATTGTAGACATCAAAATTGTAGGAAATTTCATACTCTATAAGATTACGTGATGCAATATTGAAAAAAAAAAATTTCAACCCTCAATTTTTGAAGAATTAAAAAAAAATTTGCAAAATTTTTTTTTTACAACAAACATAATTAGAATAACAATAACGACTTCATAATATAGTAGTCCGGCACCTAAGAACTTTGGTGTTTTCAGATTTCGATCAAATTTTAAAAAGTTATGGACGAAAAACTGTTGCATTTCACGTGCTCCAAGCTATACTTGCAGGCTGCACCGCAAGCTCGAGCGGAATCTTCTCACCAATCTAGGAAAGTAGTCTATACTCTATACTACATATACTTTCGTTTAAAAGAGTAAAATCTCCGGTGGAAATCTTTTCAATTTCACAACTATCGACTTACTTCACCGAACTATTAGGGGAATAGTAGCAACAACCTTCATCAATTTTTCGATAAGTTGTCATTTATGTAAGGTTTAATCAAAGTCTATATATTCCAATGTTTAATCCTCGGTTTAATCTAAGTTATAGGACGGAAAGTAGTTAAAATATGACGAAATAATCGATCATTCTGATGATCCTGGTCAGAATTAATAATATTTTAACTATTTATCATCAGTCCTTGATAAATGTACCAAGTCAATGCGTTTGAAGATTCTCTTACGTATACAAACAAGTGAAGTTAATAAAAGGATATTAAAAAGAATGAACTCATTTCTAATTTCAGTAGCCTCCAAAAAGTTCCAATTGTTCCATTAAATTACTTTGTCAAGATGAATAAAACGAATTTTAATAATAAAAAAAAACAAAATACCTTTACCCTTTACACAGATTTCACATAAAAGTAAATTAGTTTGTGCGAAAGAACGTTTTTAGGTCAAAACAGTAAGAGAGGTCAGCAAACCTAACAGTCGGTAGGTGCGCGAGCAGTGTCTACTGTTCATACAGCACGTTTTCAAACTGTATAAAATATTCCTAATACGGGATTTGAGATTCGGTTAGTCTTTATTATTTAATTCGTACTTCTTACTCGACCTCTGAAGAATTAAAAAATATCATTGCACGTCTTATCAGAATAATTTTGAACTCTCTCAAACTTTTGAATTTAAATATAAAGTTGATACAGTTTGTAAATTTGTATCGTTTGCAGCAATAAAAGATGACAAAACATATTCTAAAAAGGGGGGTTACGTTTGTCAGAGGACGCAATTTTATTTGTAAGTTTGTTTAGTTGCAAGCCTTGTCCCACGGCCTCCATCTTATAAAAGGGGTTCAAAAGGTTTTTAAGATTTATCAACCAAACCGTAGGTCTCACAAAAAAGATTATTTAACATTTCTTCTTCTGCGTTAACGAGCACGTCTTCCAGACATGATCGCAACTATGAACTACAGGAGCAAATGGAACCCAATAATTAAAAAGATTATCATAAAGTAAATAACAAGATGATTAACAATTATGGCAGATCATTAATATTTATGTAGAGTTATGAATACTGAAGAATAGTCTTCGTTTCGAAGCGCTGTAATCCTAAATTTCCAATTGCATAGGAGCACAAGAAAGGGTCGATAGCCATAAAGCGGCAATAAACCATTGGCGTTACATAATTCGGTGAAGAGGTGTTTATTTTAAGAATGCGATTCCAACAATAGATAAAATTTTGTGAAAGTAAATGAAAATGTACCAAAATAGGAAGGAAAAAGTTGTGCAAAATTTAGGAAATAAATTTTTCTTGGCAAAAGCAAAATGGAAAATCTATTTTAATATATACAGAAGAAATAATCTGTTGGAGAAGAAAATATTTAAGGCAAATTAAAGAGTACCTGGGGTAACGAAAGACGTTGTATTGCACCATGTCCCATGCCAAGTGGCCTTAATGGATTTTTGTTGTTTTAAATTACATGGACGTTTTCAAGAAACAATTTAAATCACTTCCAAGAGTAGATTTCTTCTTCGTTTCTCTTTGAAATACACAAAAACTTTAAATATTTCAAACAAAATTTTCAGCGACCATCATACTTTAACTGTGCTGTTAGACCACTTTGTAATTATTTAAGTCGTTCATTTTGTTCATCATTCATAGGTGGTAAAAACATTAAAACTAAATTTTAGTTTTGTTCATCATCATGCACTCCAAGCGAAGTGTCATTAGAGAAGTTTTAAATCGTAGACTTTAAAATGGGTCAATAAATATACGAGCGGAAGTAAAATAGTAATTTATGCAACATAAAGTGATGAAAAGACACCTTATACCTCGCTCTATGCAATATTTTTCCTACAAGCGTATAGGTACGAATAATAAAAAAAAAATTTGGAAATTAATTATTCACAACTGAATTACCTATGTATTTTTATTCAGTTTCAGCGGAGGTTATTTCCCACATTTAATTAGTTAATTTGATAAGTTTATCTATTGTATCTATTGCGAGCTAAAAGTGGAATTATTGCTCTCAAGCAATTAACCCTTGCTTTCGAACAATAATTCCTCACTTTTCGCTTTTAATACATAAATAACTATTTTATAAATACTTCTTAAAAAGTAATAAAGCTGACCTTAATTTAACGTTTTTTAGTCAGCATTTCACGTGTCTTGTTACGTAACATGCCTACTAACCTAAATCTAAAGCAGTTTTTAGCCGATTCATTTCTTTTACTTTACAACATAACACAACAAATACTGTCATTAAATACAAGGAACGTGTGTTGTATTAAGGTCAATAACAAGTCTGTATTTATTGCATTATTATTTACTTTATA